>JANHFL010009474.1:138821-157734 GCA_032468155.1 Oxyrhabdium leporinum | reverse complement strand
AGATAGATAGATAGATAGATAGATAGATAGATAGATAGATAGATAGATAGATAGATAGATAGATAGATAGATATGCTTCGTGATGTGAAGTCAGGCCAAACAAAAACTGCCTCCCTTGACTCATAGGGGTGGAACGGACCTTGGAGGTCTTCTAATCCATCCCTCTGCCCAGTGCAGAAATCCTCCCACCATTCTGGTCAAATGACTGTCCAGTATTCAACCACCAGCGATGGAGCCCCTGCGACTTCAAGAGGCAGGCTGTGGGGTGGGGAGCGTTGCTTAGTCCGCTTCCCTTTCTGATCCCTCCTTCCAGATCCAACCTGGGATGCTCGGGAGGAGCCAGCCACCTGGTTGCCATGGGAACCGGAGCCACGCTTGCCATCAGGGACCGCCGGCTCATCTTCCTCGCTTTTCCCCCCTCGGACTTTTCCATTCCTCCATCCATCCCACCCACCCCAGAGAAATACTCACAAACAGGCCTCTCTGGCCCCTCCTGAAATAAAACGGCATGAGGGCGAAAAGGCTAGGGAAAAAAACCCCGAGAACGAAGCAGGGAGACACAACGGGCCACTCCGGCCAGAGGGAGCGGCTCCCCCCTCCCCTCCCGAAGATGAGGACGCTTCCCCTCGCAACCACTCCGCAATTAGCCGCAAGGCGATTGGTTACGGCGTTCCACTTTATCCAATCGACATCCGCCTTACTGAGGCCGCCTTCGCCTTAGCAACCAGCGTCTGTTTGGAATCGCCGCGTCCCTTGCGAGCTGGAGCTTTTTTTTTTTTCCGGGAGAGGAGGGAAGAAAAGAGAGGAGGGTTTTGATTGGCTGGCGGCGGCAGTGCGTCATGGCTGCCGCGCGCTGTTGGAAAAAGGCGGAAGCAGGAACTGCTCGCTGTAGCTGGTGCTCCCAGCTATGAATAGGAAGCTCCCTTGGTTTGCGTTCGCGGGTTTGCTTGCGTGTATGTGCGCGTTCGCACGTGTATTTTAAGGCGTTGGAGAGTCTTGGACATTGCTGTGCAGGATTTTTAAGTGGCAAGGTAAGAATGCTTTGCATTGATTCACATATACATGTGAATTATTAATAGCACTAAACTGGTCCTTGTCCATAGTCCCCAAGAGATTGGCTATTAACTTATTTAACAGAATAACAGAACGGAATGCAGAATAATGGAGTTGGAAGGGACCCTGGGGGTCTTCTAGTCCAACCATTTGAGAGGCTGTCACAAAGAGGAGGGGGGGTCAATTTATTTTCCAAAGCACCTGAAAGAAGGACAATAAACAATGATAGAAACTAATCAAGGAGAGAAGCAACCTGGAATTGAAGAGACACTTCCTAACAGTAAGGACAATTAACTAGTGGAACAGCTTGCATTCAGAAATTATGGGCGCTCCATCACTGGAGGTTTTTAAGAAGAGACTGGACAGTCACTTGTCTGAAATGGTGTAGGGTCTCCTGCTTGAGCAGGGGGCTGGACTAGGAGACCTCCAAGGTCCCTTCCAGCTCTATTCTATTCTAAAATTCTAACCCCCTTGCTCAAGTATGAAACCCTGTACCATTCCGGACAAATGGCTGTCCAGTCTCTTCTTGAAGACCTCCAGTGATGGAACATCCACAACTATTAGGGAGGCAAGCTGTTCCACTGATTAATTGTTCTCACTGTCAATAAATTTCTCCTTAGTTTTAGGTTGCTTCTCTCCTTGGTAAGTTTCCAACCTTATTCAGTTTCAGTGCCTCCTGATTCCAAGCTGACTCTAGCCACCTCACAACGTAAATCAATATAAACACTGAAATCTACAGTAAACAGATGGTGGATCCAATCAGCATATAAAACAAATGCAATGCCCCAATCCTCCATCCCAGAGGCTGGGAAAAGAGCCCTCTGGAAAGTCATCAGCTGGAAGTCACCTGGATTTCATGGGCAATTCCTGGTTAATGAGAAATGTATCGTTTTTGCATTTTCAGAATAACAGGTTAATGGTTTTTCTCTTGCACAGTACAAATAACATTACAAGTGTGAAGGGTGTAATAATGGCAAATGATAACACCCCAGTCGGAGCAGGAGCTGTCAATGTTCCTTTGGGCCATGTGATTGGCCATGAGAAATGGAAGGGCTCCCAGATTGCTCAGGAGATGCAAGGTAAATTGTACTTTGATAAAATTGCAGAATTTTGCTTACCAACAGATCATCCTAAAATCTGAAAATTAAACCAACATATTTATTTAAATATATTGGTCACCCAACTCGAGTGGATTTTTTTATTTTGCAAAAAGGAAACTGATGGATGCATTGCCTGTGTTTGGATGTTCAGTATAGTTTAATGCAAGTTTTTTTGAACTAGGATGGTGCAGTGAATGGCTTTCAGCAAATTAAAGTATCAATTGCACTACAAAATATGAGCTTAATATCTTGGTTTGGTCTGGAGCTCTTAATTATAGTTTTCCTAAACATCCAAAAGGTGCATAGGTTTTCTAAACAGCCAGAAAAATCAAGTTGTCTCACTTTATTAAGCTAGGATAATCTGAAGATATCGCAAGGAGTATTTTATTATTTTTACCAGATCATTTTAATTCTCATTAATTTGAATGCCAGCTCTATATACTATAAATGGAATATGACAAGCCAGATATTAAAGTCTGATTTAAATGCATACTTTCACTCTGTAGGGCTAAACATACTTGGAAATGATCACTCTTGAAACCATTGGCATTTTCTTCTGAATAACTTATTTAAAACTTGGAGATAAAAGAACGGCTTGATTTTCAGAGTGTGTTCAGGCATGGTTTGTTTAAACATAGAATGGGTTGGGTTCACACGATATATTAAAATCAAACTTAGACTATGTAAACGCAGCCAATTTCACTCAAATGAGAATTGTGTACCTACAGTGGCTCTGCCATTACTTTAGTTTCCTTGCTTCTCACTTTACAAGGTAAAGTTAAGCTTATTCTAGAAGATGGCCTGGGACTCGTGGACTTTCATCTTGCAAACAGGTGCTGCATCCTCTACATATCTGAAGCAGATCTGGTGGCAGGAAATGGCTTCAAAAGAAGACTTGTTCGTTTTAGAAATGTAAGCACCCTCTGAAAGTATCATTTGGATCATCCTTTTCAGGAACAGAATATCAGCAGAACATTAAATCAATTCATCACAATTCAAGGAGAATCTAATCTTTAGTACCATGCACTGTGATTTAGTAATTATACCAGCAACCCAAATCCGCCATTTTAAGAAGTATTTTTTTATCCTTAATCCAAGGATTCTATGCGTTTTTCTTCCTTCCTTGTGTTGCTGTTTCCTTTTTGAAATGATCCAATTTTGCTTTCGGAACAAAAAGATATTTTGCCCAGGTAACTAGCATGGCTTTGTATTTATCTTCAGCTTCTAGAAAGCTTTAACTGGTTCATCTGTATCTAATTGGCTGTTGCAGGAAAAGATCAAGAATTAATGGCCATTATATGGTGCATTATGGTTCTTTTATGCACAGATCTGAATGATGTCAACCCAGCCATTTACATTCTCATATCTGTGAGGAAACAATAGTCTTTAACCAGTGATTTTAAGCAGCATGAGTGGAGTGAAAGGGAGAAAGAGTGGAGAAAGCACACCTTTTTTTTTACTTTCCCAGCCCTCCCAATGAGCTTTTGGTTTGTCCCTGTCATTAATACCTGTTACTCTCATTGTTCCTACTTGTTCCAGGCTTGCAAACTTCAGGGGATTGTATTAGTTGAAAAAACCCAAATAAGTAACCAGTATTTTCCAGAAGTGCAGAAATTTGTCGTTCTGGAACTCGGAATGACGTTATTTCCGGTATCCAGCCAACAAGAAGCAGCTCAACTTATTGCTCAATTGGTAAGTACCTACAAGAGCTGTTTGTACTGCTATCAGGCTTTAAAGCAGTGCTTTTCAAAGTTGACAATTTTAAGAAGGGTGAACTTCAGATTAGAATTGGTGTATAAGAATTTCTCATGTTTAAGTGGCTCTGCAGGGAACAGAATGCTGGACTAGACAGACCTCGGCTTGACGGCGGCAAAGTAATTTGAAAACTAGGGATGCTCAACTCTTATTAGATTTGGAGGAAGTACCTCAAAATGCTCGTAACCTTGAGTGCAATACCTGTGACTCATTAAAGTAGCTACATTTATTTCCAGTAAAATGATGCAGATGCTTTGATGGCTGCTGGTCTGTGATCCTGCCCAGCCCAAAGTGCCACATTGCATTCTGCATCCAAAGCACTGACCATCCCATAACCCAAAACCTTTCTGAATTGCAGGTAGTCCTCAATCCACAACAATTCATTTAGGGACTGTTCAAAGTTACAATGGGGCTGAAAAAAAAAGTGACCCGAACGTTTTCCCCACTTCTGACCGTTGCAGCATCCCCAGGGTCACATGATCAAAATTGAGACGCTTGACAACTGGTTCAAATTGATGTCGTTTGCTGTGTCCCAGGGTCACGTGATCCCCTTTTGCCACGTTCTGACCGGCAAAGTCAATGGGGAAGCCAGATTCACTTAACAACCGGGTTACCAACTTAAACAACTGCAATGATTCGTTTAACAATTGTGGCAGGAAAAGTCGTAAAATGAGACAAAACTCTTTGAACAGCATACATGTTGGGCTCAATTGTCCTCAAGTCGAGAAATGCTTGTAAATATTTTAGCACCGAAAACCACAAGAGGGCAGCCAGGCTAAATTTGACTTTCATTTCAGGTGCACGAGCAAACTAAAACCAGTAATCCTTTCCAAACTAAGAAATGTACCAAGTTATTGGAACCATCTGTACTCCATACAGTTCAGCAGATTCCAGGCGTTGGAAAGACAAAGGCACTTCTTCTTTTGGAAAGCTTTGGAAATATCCATCAGCTTTGCAATGCCTCTCTCCAGGATCTCGAAGGAGTAGTTGGCTGCAGCTTAGCTCAGCAAATCCATGCATTCCTCACCCAGGCAAAATAATCTGCATTTTTCAACATCAGAGATCACGCTTTTTGAAAGGCTGAAAGTTCCCGTACACACAAGGTCAGATTGCAGTTTGTATGACACTCGGAGAGCCTTCATTTCCATCTGAGAAGCAAATAGATCAGGAAATTATTTTTAAGCTCCAAGTTTGCTCCATCTGGGCTTTGTGCAACATGTTTTTGGCTTTCAACTGCATGCAGCTGGATGCGGTGTCACCTTTTATGAATAGCACTGAACACTTTTTCCTGGAGAATTAGCGAGTTTTTAAGCTGAAAAAGAGCAGGTAGTCCAGCGTAAATGAATTTTACATTTGTTCAGTGGACCATTCCTATTGCCATATTGCTTTGGATGCAGAAGAGAAGCCTCATCTGTCTATCTGACCTTTGCCTACTGTTTACACTTTGTTTATGGAGAAGTTATGAATTCCAAGCATCAGAGCTGCCCCGAACGGATCATTTACTGACTGTTGGGAACAGTAATATTTGATGTGTTTGATTTTTGTATCCCTTAAAACCGGGGACGTGCCAATCCCGTTCTGATTTGTATGAATAATACTGAGATAATAGAGGAGTTCCTGGATAGATCATCATTTAAGGAACTTGTTCTCACTCGGCCTTCATCAGATTGGCCCAAGGAAGTCACTTTGGGCTCTAAAAAAAAGCCCCCAGGAATGAACCTTGTTTCTTTCCGTATAACCGTGGAAATCCTTATTTATAGGTCTCCATTCTTGATCTCCATTCCTCTGGATCTGCTGGATCTGATCAAAAACATTGTGTGACAGGTGGGCCCGGAAGGAAACAGATGTAGGAGTGGAACCTGAATATGAGGCACCTGAAAAGCTGCCAAACTGAAATTATGAAGGCGTATCAGAGTGAAAAGAGGGAATGAGTCATCCTTCTTGTCTACCTAGAGGGCTTCTGTATCACTTCCAGCAAAGTTATGCTTCTGTGGAGCTTAAAGGTTGTAACCTGGTATTTTCAACCAAAACTCCCACATGTCTTTCAAAGAAAGAACACATACCATTACATCAAATAGAACCGGCTAGAGTTACCCTTTTGGCATTTGGCTGCATGCCGTCTAGTTTTACAGAAAGCCTTGGGCCACGGGCTGTTTCTTAGTGGATGGGATAGAGAGATAAAGAGGCATTCAGGCTTGATTCTGGGTGCCTGCATCCCTAGAGTTGTCTTGGCTATGATGCTGGATGGCTTCCCATTGCTGCCTTCCAGCATTTCTTTCCAAGTCAGGCTGGTAACTCCAGAATTCCTCACCGTTGTTCCGTCTGTGTATTATTTTTGAAAGTAGCTTAAGATTGAACAGGTACCGTCACCTAACTGGGCAGAGAAGGCTAAGGCTGTTTTGGACTCTTGGACAATATCACTACAGGCATCCTTTTTGTGACTGGGTTTAAGCCAAGGATGGACTCTCTTTTTTTTTTTCATGACTGGATGCCACAGTTAACAGCGGGCAGATTGAGAAGGCAAAACGGGTTAATGAGGTTCTTTTGCTAAAGGGCAGAAGGTTTAGGCCAGGGCCGTTCAGAAGCAGATGTTGCAATCTGGAGGGGGAGATGTTGCGGATACAAGCAGGAAGACACGGTGTTAAAATGATTGAGATTCTTTCCCTCAATGCCCTCTGTGTCAACAAAAGGGCAAAACGATTAAATCAAACTTGTCTTGTATGAAAGATAATACAAGGCGCCCTGGGGTATCTTTCTCTTTCTCCAGGAAGTTCAGCTGTGGTCATTTAATCTTGTATTTTTTAATTTTATTTTTTTAAAAGGAGCAGTTACATTCTTAGTAACTTTCCTGCTGCTTATCAGAATTTCTGAGGTAGCCCTGAAGATTTACAAGGCCCAAGGTTCTTTTTTTTTTAAGAAAAAGACCGTCACCGTAATTACCAACTCTTGGTAATCTTGGAAATACTTGGGAGAAGCAATGAAAGGAAGATAGTTTTTCGGTCATCGAGATGTTTCTCCTGTATGCATATATTATAGCCTCCTCTACACCTGGCAGCTCTCTAAGCAGTTGACAGAATCAGCGTATTTCCCTCAACAATCTGGGTCCTCATTTTACCAACCTCTGAAGGGTGGAAGACTGAGTCAACCTTGAGACGGTCAGGATCATACTGCTGGCAGAGGGCAGAATTAGCCTGCAATGCTGCATTCTAACCACTGCACCACCAGGGCTCTAACCAAAAGTATAAAGCTAGCATTTCAGAAAACGCTGCATGCTAGTTTGCAACAATGCCTTTAGAGTCCCAAGAGACCCCACTGGGATAGTAGAGAGGATTCTGGGAAGCTGGCCATCCTGTCTACAAATGGATATTTTGTGATCTGCTGTGCCCACTTGGATGGGCATTTTGTGAGGGCACCAACCATATGATGTGCCCTGCATCAAAAGGTTTGCCTACTTCTGCTTCAGTGTTGAATCCAGCTAACTATGGCTTAACCAACCATGGCATACTATAGCACACAAATTCGGTTACTATACATTTCTTTGGAGAACCCCCGAAATCAAAAGCGCAGATAATGAGATATAAGTGAACAAGTCAACCTTCTTCCAACCTACATTTTATTATGCACTAGGATAATTCCACAGCATTGATTGAATATTGCACAATAGGAATAAGCAGCCACTATATTACATTCTTCCTTTTTAAAAAAAACAGACCTTCATTGTGAACAACAGTTAAGAAAAATTAAACTTTTATCTCATTCATAGTTGCAGTGAAAAGTTGTTCATCGTCACATATAAGTCAGGACTCATTCTTAAATAATTGTTCAAAAATTATATATTTACATCTCCTGGGTAGAAACATCAAAAGACCAAAATAATAATAAAATGGCATTGATCTACCAGCCTTCCCCATTTCTCCTTATTCTATTCCAGTGTTTCTCAATCTTAAGTAACGAAGATATATGGACTTCCAGAATTCTCCAGCCAGCAATTCTGGGAGTTGAAGTCCACAAATCTTAAAAGTTGTCAAGGTTGAGAAACACTCCAATTTCTTCTAAAAATTTCTCAGCTTCTGGTAATAGATTCAATGAGTTTCAATAGGAACTTAGCTTTCCCTTCCTTAAATTTTTAGTCAATCATTGTTAAGATCTACCCTGTTAGCAATATTTCAGCTTAACAGACTATTGTGTATTAGCCCGCAATTTTAGACAATGGCAGTAAAACTCCAAGCAGCAATTACTTTTCCAGTTGGGCATGTTCTTTTTAGTGTGCTGACCTAAATTTCACTTAGGGCATAGTTAAATTACTTTTATCAACCCTTTGGAATGCATCTTTCAAGTGGCACTCAAGGAAAACCTTAACTACTATCCTTCTCAAAAATGGCATTTACTGAGCTATGTATCTGCATGCTGGATGGGGAATTCTGGGAGTTGAAGTCGATACATCTTCAAGTTGGTGGGATTAAGAAATACTGATTTGAAGTGAAACCTGGCAGGTGCTAAGGATTTGGTCTGCCACCAAACTGGCTTGATCTCTTTCTACACTCTTGTTTACATTAGCATATTTCTCTACACATACAGTATTAGGAAATCTCCATCTTTGCTATAATGCTCGGCAGGTGTAGAAAACGATACCCGGTTATATCAGATCTTGCAAAACAGAAGCTGTTTTTCAATGGATCCATTCTGTGTTACTTAAAAGTCGCCAGGGTTGGTTTCAAGGTTGTCCTTGGGAGATTGCTTTCCACCACACATCGGGCGCCATGTCAACGGATAGCTTCTTTTGGTCGTTGGCAAGATGCTGTCATTCAGTGTGGGGAATTTTGGAAACTGTCCTCCTATTCCACTTCCATGTTCCATTTGGAACATGGAACCAGAAAATGCAAAATCTAGTTCCCCAGATAACCATGGAAGGCTTCAATGACAGGCCAAAATGCTGTTGTTTGAAATTCTTTTGTGCAAATCTGAGTCTGGTTATAGAAGAAATGTCAGTATTCTTCTCTCTCAGTTGCTGCCATCCCCCCTATTCCCAATCCTGGGCCCTGAGTGATGTTATTTATCTTTTAAAAAATGTTCTATTTAAACCAGGGGTCTCCAAATGCGGCAACTTTAAGACCTGTGGACTTCAACTCTCAGGATTCTGGGAGCTGCAGTCCACAAGTCTTAAAACTGCCGTGTTTGGAAACCCCCTGGTTTAAACCACCTCAAAGCAGATTAGAAAATAGGATTTTAAAACCTTAACACGTAGCCTTGCCACTAGCACATCCTGTTAGATTTATTCATTTACCCTGTTTCCATTCCCTGGCCGTTCAATAATTTATTTAAGAATTTGGTTCTGACCAGCTGTTAGTAGCTGTGTTACTAACTGGCCTATAATTTGTTTCTCATTCATTGAGTTTTAAATTAATTAGCAAGTGAATCTCCTTGATCCTGCACCATTGTGGCCAACAGTTCCATTACTTCTCCCTTCAAATAGGTGAGATGGTCAACCCTTATGGCATTATTGTGCTACACATTCACATTTTTTTCAACAAAACAAAAAATCCTCAGTCTTTGCAGAACCATTCGGTTCTTTCTCAAGATAGATCATAAAACGAAGCCAGAATCTGGGCTTGTGAAGTTTGAAAGAACTCCACAAACATGTAGGCACATGAGACACGTTCTTCAAAACGATCCGGTCCTTGCAAGGTGAACAACTGAATCCAGATTTGAACGGGTAGTTGTTGCTTCAAGTCGGGGCTACTCAACCCTGGATTCTTAAAAGGCGACCTAGTGAATTCACAACATCCACTCTGAGACCCTGTCTCCCCAGTCCTAGTACAAGGAACTATCGGTGTTGAAAAGTGTGAATGGGGTTGTCAGTTTCTTCTTAATGGCAGAGGTCCCACTTACAGCCGAAGGAAGGCAGAGGGTGCTGGCAGCTTTCTGCCTGCTTTTGGTTCCCCAAATCAAGAAGGATGGTTTAGGTGCTACCTTCTTGGCTTTGTCGGTTCTCTCTTCTTCCATCGCCAGACATATAAGGGAGTAGGTTTTCTGCATCCCCGCTGAGTAAGTGGCACATTTGTTAAGCTGTAGGGGAAAGAGAGAGAGAGAGAGAGAGACCAGCATTTAAAAAAAAAAAAGATTTAGTCAACACAAAGTGGAAAGCAATGCTTAAACTTAAACCGACAGGTAATCCTCGACTTACAGTCACAATCGAGCTCCCAAATTCTGTTGCTAAGTGAATTTTGCCCCATTTTATGACCTTTCTTCCATAGTTAAGTGAACCACCGCAGTTGTGAACTTAGTAACAAGGTTGTTCGGTGAATCCGACTTCCCCATTGGCTTTGCTTGTCCGAAGGTCACAAAAAGGGATCCCATGACCATGGGAAACGAGTCAGTTGCCTACATTTTGTTCACATGACCACGGGGATGCTGCAATGGCCGGAAGTGTGAAAAATGGTCAGAAGTCACTCTTTTTTGCCCTTGTAATTTTGAACGTTACTAAATGAACTGTTGTGAGTCAAAGACTACCTGTATTCTGGGATGGGAGGATGCTGTTCTTCTGCATTCATTAAATTCTCTCTGGGCTAGCCTCCAAGTCTATGTAGGTAGGCTTTCAAAAAAAAAAATGGCTTATTATTAAATCTGGATCTGAGATTTGACTCCTCGTGACATCGTTTCTGATCAGGTTCCTCTGCCCAAAGTGAAATTTCCAAAACACGTAGTTGCAATGAGCAACAATCTCCTCTTTGCAAAAACAATAGGGTCATTTTTTTTTCAAGAAAATTCTGATCAGGTGACTAGAATAATGTCCGTCCCCCCCCGTCCCCTCCCTTGTTTTGGCAAGCCAAAGCTATTTGCTATTTTTAAAAAGCAGTTAAAAGTCGCCAAGGTTTGAAACGCTGAAGGGATACATTTTCTCCCCACCAGTTCCCATTTTATTTAAATCTTCTTTTGTAATGGAAATCCACACTATGAGAATATAATTATGTGCTATGGCAATTGGAATAAGGGGATTGGGTGGGCTGAGAACTATAATAAAAACAGGAAATGGAGCTCAGCTTGCCTTTCCTTAGGACCCAGCTCAATTTTCAAGTTCATTTAATACAAATTTAGAGGCCACCCAACTCCAAACAAACCTAGATGGCTGACACTTAAAAACCCCCCAGGAACAATTAATCAATAAACACGTATCATACGGATCCAGATTATTGCTGAAAACATAATGAATATCTTGCAGTTCTCATGGTCTTGTAGTGAAATTCTGTTCCCAGCTTTACTTACCAAGGAAGGTCCATTTTCTTGACAGCTGATCACTTGGATCTCAATCTTTTTCTCTCTCAAATTCTGGAGTTTTTCCAAGACGTCACTCGTCCCCAACCACTTGCAATCCGTGCCTTCAACAGCAATCACGGTGTCTCCTTCTTTCAAACCGGCCAACTAAAAAAAAAATCATTGGGCATTCTTCAGCATCAGCTATAAAGCCAGGCAGAATCTGGTAGACTTTCCTTACCAGCTTTAACTGCCCAGCTTCACCAGATTAAAATAATGAGGGTTTTAAGCTGCACGCCCATCTCTAATCACATAGGATCTGTTGATTTCAGTGGGTATTAACCCAGTCAATCATGTGGCAATAAACTCCAGGATGCTTAGTGGGACTTAATTCTGAATCAACAGGTTCATGATTTAATTAATAAATAATCTTGGTAATGGCCTTCCTCACTGTGCTGTTAAATCCTACATTTTCTTCCTTAGATTTGGCTTAGCATACTAAGTGGACCGAGCCAATTGGGATTTATTTGCTACTCCAAGGTTAAGCAATCTATGGTTTACTGCAATCTATAAACTCAATCTTGAAGAAGTTAACAAAGGAAGAAGATGGATTATTATTTTCATTGTCTACAAGTAAGTGGCATTAAGGCGCAGCTATAAAAAATATACAATGTTTTAAATTGGACCAATCCAAAGTGTTAGGAAGGATCCCAGCTTTCTTTCTGATTATGGCTTACAATCAACTCTACTTTTCAAACTCATTCGGTAACATCAATATCAAGGGAGGACATCTCAAATAGCAAAATAAAAGCCCGTCAAAGAAAGGTGGTTACGTATGTGATGGATTCCAATGCATTTTTCTTGTGAGATGTGACGAAAAGTCCTTTGAAATTAACCCTTTCCATTCGGAACAACTCTGCAAAGAGGGACTCCTGGATCTAAAAGGTCCACTTACTGCTGCAGGAGAAGCTGGGTCGATACAGTCAATCTGTACCGGTGGGCCACCTTTGAGAGTGAATCCCAACAGGCCATCTTCACTGTAGAAGTGAATGAAGCGAGGGGGTGACCACCTCTGCTTGGCTGAAAAGACCGCAGGTGGGCCCTGAGACACGGAGAGCAGAAGAGTTAAATTATTCAATCCACATTTTGCAAAATGTTCATGTAGATTACAGAGATCTTCTCTCCCTGCAGGTATTCCCCTAGAATCTTCCATGTTTTCTTCTAGAAGTGTCTATGCAACTGTACAGCAGTTAGTAATTTACATGTTATTCTTCCTAAGCGCAATCAAGACCCCACACGCATGGTACCTTAGCAATGAAAGGGGATCATCTGGATTTACATGTTATCCTAAATATAATGCTCTTGATTATAGTTTGTTCAATAACCTACGACTGAATAACAGAATTGTCAGAATTTGGAAGCCATAATTGTGCGGCCTCTGCAAGCTGCCACATAAAAGTGTATGGGAATTAAGGGGGGTTTACTTTCTCATATAGTTAGTAGGGGTTGTAGACAAAACAACATTCTTTGCAATTGTGTCAAGGCCATCCTAGTCAGCACCTGGAAGAGGAGTGACAAGATGGACGAGGGATGATGGGTATGAATCATGACTGGGGAATGTGATGCATGATGATGGTAAAGAGGTGGAACTTTTGGGTGTGGAAAAACCTGGGTTTTCAGATTCAGGCTTTTCCCAGATATGCCAACATGGTTTCTTCAACAAACTCTGATTTGGATTAATTAGTGCTGAGCGGTTTGTTGAAACTTCGATGGAACGCTGACAATATAACAGTAGGAAAGGTCCTTGGAGGTCTTCTAGCCCAACCCCCTGCTCAAGCAGGAGACCCTATACCATTTCAGACAAATGGTGGTCAGTCTCTTCTTAAAAACCTCCAGTGTTGGAGCATTCACAATTTCTGGACGCAAGTCGTTTCATTGATTTATTGTTCTAACTGCTTGGGTCATGCTACAAACCACAGACATTTTGCAATCCACAATGATGGATCCATACATCAACTTAGCCTAAGAGTGAATTGCGTCTAGTCCATAATTGTCACCGTTATGTTGGATTTATATGCTCAGCGTGGTTTCTTGAGTAAGTCCCTCTCCCTGGCTTCACACTGCATACTAAAGCATTAAAATTTACAAAAGCCTGGGTTTTATATAGCTGTCGAAACTGCAAAGCTAAATAATCTATATATGCGTGCCTACTTAAACCACCTCTAGCCTTAAATGAAGATAAACCTTAACCTCATGTTCGTAAGTAGATATGACCCACTGCTAGTTTGCAGGGAGAAGCCCTCCCAAGGGATAGATTTACATTTCAAGAAGTTGGACCTTATTTTCACATTTTAATTCTGATGCAAGAAGGCATTCATACATATCAAAGGCAATGTGTCACAATGACAGGAGCTTTAGACATACCAGCCTTTCGAAGAAGTCGCTCACTTTCACGTTAGAGAATATAGGGGGAATCAGTTCTAATTTGTGATTTGTGTTGGCTGTAATAAAAGCAAAGCAAAGAGATTTATTATTTTGTTAACCGCTTCTGGGAAGCTGAGAAAAAACAAGTTTTTTGTACCCTTCTCCCACTTTCATAGCTTAGCTTGACATCGCTTCACAAAACCTGAAATCTTTGAGGATTTTTTCTTCGTAGCTTTAGAAGCTCCTAGCAATCTATCCATTCCAATGGGACTAAATCTGTATAGAATCTCAACTGCGACAGCGAAGATTCTGAGATTAGATTGTACACTTTTTCGTTTCCTACAGTACCACTCTTTGTGGATTTCCATCCAACTAAGCTGAATGTTGCAGATTGGGACAACTGGGAATATCGTGGCTTCAGAAACATTTTTAAGAGCGTATTTTTCCACGCTGTCAAAAAACAAGATGATTATGACAGGATCAAAAGAGCAGCAGGTAAGCAATTGCTAAAATTGAGCCCAAACTGTCGATAGGAGCTTGCTAGTTTTGCGCTTTGCTTTTGTTAATTAATTCTTAGCCATTGTTACAGTGTGCTAAGAGGACAATATAGATTAATAAACTACCGTGGGACCGTTTAGTTTAAATGCAGCATTAAAAACATGGGAATTAATAATACAATAGATAAATGCCAATAACTGCCTTGAAAGGGTAGCTACCACCTTTAAAGGAACATAAGAATTGAATTGAGACTTCAAAGTTCTAGCAAGTAAACAACTTTAGGTGAACATAAAAACTGAATTTGAGACTTCATGTTTCTAGCAACTAAGTTGGCTGAAAATTACAGAAAAAGCCCAGTAGAAATGGTACAATGTGAGTCGTGTCAGCCCGGAGGGTGTTGTATGGTGGGAAGATATCTTTTTCTGCCGTGATTCTGACACATCATCTCCTCAGCCCCCATCCCCAGAGATCAAACTGGCTTTTCACAAGTCTCTGAAAACCCAATAGGCACGGGAACCCCGAAATATGCTGCGGTGTAGCCGGTGCACTGGCCGTATTGATTGTTTGGATGAATGGGATGACTTGATTTTTAGGTATTTTATGATTTTAAAAAAATTGCTTCTAAAATATTGTTTTTGTTTTTAAATGGTTTAAACGGTGGTGGTGGCTTTTTTCCTGTTTTTATAAGCTTCCCAAGGTGAAATCGGTAGCTACATAAAGTTGAATGATAGATAGATATGATTAGATAGAAAGATAGATATGATTAGATAGATGTGATAGATAACTAGATAGATAGATATGATATAAACAGACCGACAGATAGCGACAGATGATAAATTTGCCTCTATGTGATGCAATGTAATGAGAAGGCAGATTCCCGGGAGGGAGATGCATTCCTGAGCAGTGAAAGGCAACTCAATCCGGATATTATGTGTGAAAGAAGAAGAATGAAAACAGCCCCTCCCAAATAGTTCTCAGAGTATATGGTAGATGCAAATAGTAGAATGTTCCTTCTGGCCAGATTTTGTCTATAGGTGTGACTCACCACATACCATTCTCTGTTTTGGATCTGACAATATCTAAAAACGGATCCACTCCTGGATCATCCCAGACTGAAAAGGACTTACAAAGGATAGTGGGTGCTGGCACCAAACTAAAGAAGTCATCTTTTTGCTCCTGCTGGGTATATTTGAGATGGGACCGCTTGTTTGCGACGGACAAAATCTCTTGAAGGATCTCTATATTCCTGAGCTTTGTGCATAAGCTACACACTCTTAAGGCTTCTTTGTGATAAATGAGGGCTTTGTGCAAATGAAGTCTTCCTGGAGAAGGAAAAATAAATAAATGAATGAATGACTAAATAAATAGGATGGATTTCTGCACCATAAAAATCCAGGATTTTAAAGCCACAACAGCTCTGCCTATCAAGAATCATACAAACCACATTACTTAGTGTGACTTGCTGTTCTGTGCGAGAACACAGTTATTCTAATCAAATCAAGGCTATTCAAATGAATTATGATTGTCTACTATGGCAGTGTTGTTTTAACCTCGACAACTTTTAAGTTGAGTGGACTTCAACTCCCAGAATTGGAGCCCATGATGGCTGGGGAATTCTGGGAGTTGAAGTCCGTACCTCTTAAATTTGATGAAATTGAGAAACACATAGTGCAGACAAGCCTTTCTTCTCAAAAGCATAGATTCCACCCGTTTTGGGAAGATAAAGTGACATATCCCAAAGCAAAGAAATATTTGGAGGTTCTAATCCATGATTTTATCAACCATTGGCTACTTGGATGATATGCCTTAAAAAGAGTTCACCCTTACCTAGCTGTTTACGCTGGCTTCTATCTCTTAAGACAGCTAAGGGTGTCATCCCCTCGGGCATGTGGTCATACAGCTGGCAAAAAGCCTTTTCCTGTTGATCTTCATCATCGGTCTGATGTACTGGGGTTGCAAGGGCAAAAACAAAGGAAAGAGTAGATAAACATTGGTTTACTTTCATTTACTGTCCAGGTGAGATGCCTCCAGGCCTGTTGAACAAAGAGCAACACTCAATAGTAATCACCAATTCCAGAACCTGTTTTTCTTTTGGGATTATGGCTTCTCAAATTTCAGTCTGTTCCTAAAGTTGTTGAACAATCAGTTGCCCTGAAGTGATTTTTCAATCAGCAGGTTAAAAGTCTCTTTCCAACATTGGTTGGACCAGAACGCCCCAAGAAAAATAGAGCAATAGAGTTTACTTGTGCCTAATTCCAATGTATTTCCCATTAAGGGAGGGAACTTGCATTGCTTTTTTAGCTTTTAACCACTGAATTTGGACAGTGTGAACTTCAGAGAAAAGAGCTCCAAGATCCACAAGAGTTGTGGGGCCTGTTTGTACAGTGGTATCCCTGGGTGGGCTCCAAAAAGTCAAGGTTGTGGCCTCAATCCCATAATCAAAGCTTCCAGAGGTTGTTTTTTTTAAAAAAAGGATCTCTTCCCTCTGTGGACTCCCCCAAATAGAAATAAATATGGTATATTTTCAGAATAGTTCCATTTCTCCAATAGAGGAGAATATTTGTAACTCAGGGTTGAAACGAAGAGTCTCTGAGCTTGGCTGTTTTCTTGCTGACATTTCACTGCCCAAACATTGCCATGAACTGATGATGTTACCTAGTTTGGGTAACAAAAGGTCTGCAAGAGCACAACTGAACTCGGAGAGCACCACAGACTCCTCATTTCTTGGTCCATTGGTAGGTAGGCCATTGAGTGTACGAATCTGACAATCTTCTTACATTGGTGGTCGCTCAGCATAGTGGCAACAAAATAATGCGCCAAAGCTCTGAAATGATCCGATTTGACTTGGGCCAGTTTTGACCAAGAGTAAGGGATGTTCTCCTTGACTGGTGCTTGACTCATCGCGCTGTCCACAAGCATGTACATCTCTCCAACCTTAGAAACAAAGCACAAGATCTACGTATGAGCTACTGACTCTGTATATTAAAAGCTCACTCAAGGCACTCTGGATTGGCGCTGACCAACACTTATTGGAGTCTATACTTAAAGATGCATATTGTTCTCACGAAGGAATAAAAAAAAAAAAGAGAGAGAGAAAAACAAACTTTATCAAATCTAAAAGGCTGAGAATAACTTCTGGAAAGGAAAGCAGTTTTCTCGTCCACTGTTGAAACGAGCTTTGCTCTTTTGATCCAACATGGTGGAGAGGTTTACTACAGCATTACAAGACCCCTCTTCTGCCTCCCTAGCATCCCATAATAGGAAAAGAACCATCTCTTTTGATTCTTGGAGGGCTATTTCACAGGGAATCATCACATTGTCCCAATGTCAGCAAATGATACAGATCAACTCTGCTCTCACACAGCTTACCTTCGCAACTTCCTGAGCCATTTTGATAAGTGTGAAAAATTCATTCCGTATCCCAGGAAGGCAGATCTGTTCAAAGATGCACTCCTGAGCTTGAGCGAGCATCATCTTGACCAGCACACTCAACATGGCAGGGCTCATGTCGTAACTTGGAGTGTGAGTAAAAGTTTCTTTTAGATAGTTTAGAACTCCTGAAATTGGGGATGAAGCAGAAAAGAGGATTCATAAGAGCATCAGTTCCACACTCTCACAGAACATAATGGTAGCTGCATTTAGCCATTCATTTCTCAGTTTAAATTAGATGATAACGTTTGGGTCACCCAAATGTTATTGAAGCAAGTCAAAGTTTGCTTTGGTATAAAGATTGTTTGGGGAAATTCTAGTACACCTTGAAGTTGGCAAATTTGGAAAACTCTCTACTAGAATGCCCATGCCCACAGCTAACAAAATATCAAGCTATATTTGAAAGGACTTCAGCTGGCACGGAAAACCCTTCAGAATAAAATTATTTATCCTTGGATTTCTTACTCAAGCATCAAAGACTCTTAATGACAGGTTGGAGAAGGCAAACATTGTTTTTTTTTTGATGTAGCCAAGTTGAACATGTGCAAAAAAGAATAAGGTGCACATAACTATATAATTCAGTTGACATATGCTCCAGTGAGGAACACTTTACTCTAAGCATGCATCAAAGGAACAAAAGAAAAGGCAAATAATGTTGGTAGATAAGTTAAGATATTTTCCTCCTTATCTCACCAGCATGCCGTGTTTATTATTCATTTCATATGATCCAATGCATTTTTAATAAGTTTAGAGCCCAAACAGGGCAGATAATGTGTGTGAAGATCTCAATTATTTTCAAATTCTTTGAAAGCAATTGCAAAGGTTCCACTTCGAATTATGAAAGATGGGGACCACATCTCTATTTTTTTTTAATCTATAATTTCTATTATGAAGCTGGCAAAATGATTTCCCTCCTATTCCTCTCACTCCACCTAGTTTCACTTCCAAGATTGGGTAGCATGAAATATATGTATATTTAATCCATCAGTTCCATCGTCAGGACAATTGAGAGGAGGAAAAAAAAACAAAAACAAAGGGGCATTTGGGAAATTGAGAAATCTCTGAGCAACTCTGTCAGCCTATACTCACCTTTCCCTATAGGGGAACTAAAAACTCATTCAGGGCTGACAAATCTGTCAGCAGGCAAACTTTGCCAGACCGAGCCAAGTTGGCCCTAGTTCAAATAAATTCCACACAAACCAATTCTTTGGAAACCTGAAAAACAAACATTTGCTGAAACTTTAAATCCTTAGTAGCATTCGGCAGGGCTGAGATCTGATAATCAAAAAAAATGCATTGTTCCCAACTGGTTTGTCAAGTTTTATCGGCAAGTTTTAATTGCACAAAAATGGATGCTTTCCCTGAGCCCTATTGTAAACTAACTCTCTCTCACACCCACCCAC
>JANHFL010009474.1:101976-112349 GCA_032468155.1 Oxyrhabdium leporinum | reverse complement strand
GGGAACTCCTTTATTATAGCCAGTTCCAGCAAATTGGCCCTTTCCCTCATTCCGCCTAATGCAGACCTTTTGCAGATATAGTTAGCCCTCGACGTACGACCACAAGCGAGCCCCACATTTCTGCTGCTAAGCAGAAAGACAGTTGTTAGGTGAGCTTTGCTCCGCTTTACGGCCTTTCTCGCCACAATCGCTGCAGTCGTTAAGTCAGTAACACGGCTGTTAGGTGAATCTGGCTTTCCCCATTGACCCTGCTTTGTCAGAAGGTCGCAAAAGGGGATCCCACGCCCTCGGGGCGCTGCAGCCGTCATAAATAGAAGTCAGTGGCCAGACGCCTGAATTTCGGTCACTTGAACGCAAAGGGGATGCCTCGACGGTTGTAAGCCTGGAAAATGGTCACAAGTCGCTCTTTTGAGCGCCGCCGCAACTTTGAACGGTCCCCCTAAACGAACTGTCGCAAATCGAGGACTCCCTGTGCGGTTATCAGGCTATTAAAATAGCGGAGGCAGATCTAAACCTCTGCTGTGCTGTTTGCCTTTAGGCCTTTGGAGTTGGCGCTTTGGAAGATGAAGATGAAGATATTTATGCAGTTGAATCCCTTTCCAAATACGACCGCGTGCTGAAAGATGAAGAGCCGGGAGACGGGTTATATGGGTGGACAGCCCCCCAGCCTTACAAAAGCAAGCCAGGTCTGGGAGCCGCTGAATATTTTGTCGTTGGTTGAGGCCTTTCAGGAAGGGCCCCCCCCTTATTGGTTTACTTCGAAAGCGCTAATGAATTTGTCTATTGTTTTATAGGACGAGAGAAAGGAAAGAAGTACCACGGGACAATTTTGGATGGCTTCTGCTTGGCCTGTAAATCAGTAACCCCTGCCAAGGTTAGTTAGCTTTCCTTTCTGCCGGTATATCTGCCAGTACATGTATGAAGATACACGGAATTCACCGCAAGGTCTCCAAGTGAATAAAATTGCTTCTTCAATCTGCTCATCATTTGAAACGTCGTCGATTTTTTTTTTTTATAACATGTGGCAGTAACAATGGTTTCTCGCTATCGTTCTGTTTTTATTCTACTCCAAAACGGACCAAGGGACAGTATCAACTTTGACTGCCCTAAGCTGATCTTTGGGATATCAAGGATTTTATTTTTATTTTTTTCCAAATCCAATCTGCCATCTGCAGTGTTTGGCTAATAAAGAACCTGCTGTGGTAATCATTTGACAATGCGTAAAATGATACTTTTATTTAAGATTCGCAAAATAGTAAAAAAATAATAATGACAGTGCATGTATTGGGGGCACTGGGAAGCAACTGGTGATAGGAGCTGATTGAATCTCAAGTTTGATAGCTACTAGACTTCTGCAACAAATAGTCCCAATATTTTAAAAAGAGCAGGGAACAATTGGTTTAATGTCAGTTAGTGGTTTATATCAGTCTTGGTCAACGCTGGCAAGTTGAAGATGTGTGGACTTCACCTTGTAGAATTCTTTGCCAGCTGGGGAATTCTGGGAGTTGAAGTCTACGCATCTTCAAGATGCCAAGGTTGAAAAACACTGCTTTATACACTTGAGTTCAGACTTAATGTTGCCTAATTCCCAATGTCCAGCAGGTAATGACTCGCTTGTCTGCAAGCAAGACAAATGTTTTGTCTCCTGTTGGTTTTTTCCCTAAAGACTTACCCTCCTCCAGACCTGCCAAGAGACTACAGACCGATCCATTACTTTCGACCTGTGATAAAAGCTACTGGTGAAAACTCCCACTTACTGCAAGCCTTGGCAGAGTCCACAGGGAAGCTTCTGAGCGACGCAGCAGTCCAAAGTAGGCACCAGAAAACCGCTTCCGAGAGAAGGGAAGTGCTGGGCGAAACTCCTCTGAAAGGTATCCAATATCCGGATGTTACTTTGCACGATGCATGCCCTCTACCTCAGGGGTCCCAACCCTCCCCCTCGCCCCTGGGCTGTGAATCGGCACCGGGCTGTGGCATGCCAAAAACGGGGCCGCGCAAACAAGCGAAGCCCCATCCGCGGCATGTAGGCAACACGTGAAACCACGCCCCACGCCCCCTTTGGTCCACGGAAAAACCTCTCTACGGAACCGGTCCCTGGTGCCCAAAAGTTTGGGGGGGGGGGCGTTACTCTACCTGGAATCTGCAATCATTTTGTTCTGACTTGTTTTTTTGGTAGGCCTTTTTGGTTGTCTTTTTTTTAAAATTTAATTATCTGTATCTCTATCATCTATCTAATCTATATATCTAATCCATATATATATCTATCTAAATTTTAAATATATCCTTAAACATGCATATTTTTAATTTATTAAAAAAGGGGGGGTCTTTTTGCAAATGTTCTGTCTAAATAACGCAACGTGCTCTTGATTGCACTATGTTCTGAACTAAAAAAAATGTTCGTTTGTCGTGATTTTCTCTTCTTGTTTAGGCCCAGCCGCTTCGGTTCTAGAATATTTGTCGGATAAGGACAAAGAGAGGATCCAAGAAGCGAAACAGGCAGTACGACCACAAGTGAAAGCTGGCACCGTGTCACAGCAATCTGCCTATAAGAAATTCCAAGCCCCTTTCTCTGATGTGCCCCGTAAGTGGCAATTGAGGCTGGGGTCCCAGGTAGCTACAACTGGCTCGACCGACTTCAAACCATTTGCCAGCGACCCAGAAAAGCAAAAGAGATATGAACATTACTTAGAAAATCTTGCGTCTGGAAAGAAAGGCAAGTAGCAAAGGTGTCCCCAGCTCCCTTCATCTAGCACTTTTTCATTTTAATTCAGGTATTTAAACAGACTTTAAGCGGGCAGTACCCAAATCTAAAGAAGCAAAAGAAGTATAAGTTGTCGTCATGAAATAAACACTTATTCCAATCCTTAATATATCCAGCATTTTAAAATGTTGTCTTCGGTGGCCAGTACATCAAGGGCAATCTTGTTCATTATTTCCATATTGTTATTAGTTATGATTGATTCAAATTCAGGTTTGTCAGGAACGTTGCTTCCACTGTTAATATTTCTTTCGTGTATAATCTGCTAGAAAGACTCGTCTAAAAACACTAGGAAACCCTGGTTCATGGTTTGTGTCGTGGAACATCCAAAGCAGGAATTATGACTTGCTTCTACCAAAATAACAAACTCTGGTTTATGATTCTGCTTGTTAGGAGATCAGCAAGAAATGTTCGTGTATTGGTCTGTGTTTTGAGATAGTTTTTTTTTTAAATTGTTTTCCTTTTGCCCTTTATAAAATCGTGTTTATTTGTGTAATTTTTTTTAATGGGCTGCGGTTATTTAGTTAAGGTGGGTGGCCGTATAATTTTTTTAGAAGATTCTCTTTGATTTTTCATACTTCCGTTGAGACTATTTTCTGTCATACTTGGCTTTGCTTTTGCGGGAATTCTGTGCGCCTACAAACTGTTTCGTTCTTTTCTGTTCAAAGTTATTGAGCCAGTATTATTGATTTTGCATTTTTGCTTGCTTGCTTAAAATTTTTTTTTTTTTGCCCTAATAGATGTGCCGGAAAGTTGCTTAGATTCCTGTATGACCGAGTGGGAGCGTGGTCGAGAGCGGGAAGAATTCTCTCGTGCTGCTGTGTTCTACCAAACCTCCAGCTCAATTTTATCTTCAAGGTTTACTCCTGCAAAGTTGGAGGACAATACTGATAAAGTAGACGTTCCTCGTGATGAAGAGGTATGTCCCAAACTTATCCAGAAACTTGTTGAACCAGGTGGATTGGCAGTAATCCTCAGAGCACCGATTCCTTTCAAGATCATCTCCAAACAAATGCTAAGAGTTCTCACAACACATCGCTAAGCCGTAACGCAGTTTCAGTCTGTCTGAAGGTGTTGTGTGAACACAACTGCAGGTTTATGAAATAAAACCACAGTTAAAATTAGTTTAGCAGAAATGGGAACCAGGCCAGTTTTTTTATTAAAAAGACCATCAGAAAGTTAGGCTTAATCCTCGTTAGTTGTTGCCAAAATATATGTGTGAGAATTGTTGTAACAAACTGGGAACCACATTGTTGTTTTAGACTAATGTTGATGACAAAGAAGCTGCTGCAAAGATGAAGATGTTTGGAAAGCTCACCAGGGAAAAATTTGAGTGGCACCCGGATAAGCTTTTGTGCAAAAGGTTTAATATTCCTGATCCATATGCAGAGTAAGTTAGTTGAATACATTAGCATTTTCTAACAAGTACTTTGAGGGTGATAATTTTATGATTGGCCAGTACAAGTGATCAAATCTAACAACTATTGTTTTGCCCATGGTTCCTCAACCTTTCCGTGTTGGTGGCCTGGGGTGGGCAGAGGGGGGAAAAAGGGTGGTTTTGTGGGTGGGGCAGGCATATGCGTGGACACCCACTGCTCACTCTACTGGACCCATGAGCGCCCACGACAATGCTTGTGCAAATAGGGCCACGAGCCTCTGCAACGCTTGCGTGAATGGACTACGAGTGCCTGCGCGAGTGGAGCTGTGCGCATGTATACAGGGGATCACACCGGCCAGCTACTCACATGGCCTGGTGGCCAATAGGCTGTGGCCCATACGTTGGGGACCCCTGATTTAGACCACCTTAGTTACTTAATTATATTTTTGACTTATAGACTATGATTCCTTAACAGTAAATTTTAAAATGCTGTTTTATTTCTATACTTGTGACCTGTTTTAACACATATATTTCTGGAACAGAAAAATTACCCAAAGTTAGATGTAGAAACTCTGAAAGCGGCACTCTGGCCTAGAGGTGGAGCTCTCACCTCACAATCAAGAGGCCATGAGTTCGATCTTAGATAGCAGCAGATATTTTTCTCTCTCTTGGCGCCAAGAGAAAATATATAGTGCGAACTCCATGTAGGCGTCAGGAAGGGAATCCGGCCAGTAAACACTCTAGCTGTGTTCAGTCATTCCAACTCCACCGCGATGTAAGGGCTTGCAGGGTCATTAAAAGAAAAAAATATATATAGAAACTGCTTTTATTTTTCTTCAGGTCATGTATTGTCGGACTGCCAACAGTGAAACGTGATAAGTATTCTGTGTTCAACTTCTTGACCGTTGCTTCAGAGTCCGCATCAGAGATGAGAAATCAACCGATGAAAACGGGAGTGCAAGAAGATAATATTCCTAACAGTAAGATTTTTAATTTATCAGAAGCTTTATATCTCTTTAGGACCTGAATCATAGATAACTTGGCCAGTCAAAGTGTAGAGGACAATAACAGAGTAAAAAACATTGTCGGGCTGACATAGTATTCCCGGCTACCTGGGAGAAGTATGTGAATGTCTAGGTTGGCATTTGGCCCCTAAATTTAAAATTCCTAACGCTCAAAGACAGTTTTTTTCTTAAAACTGGATGTATATATATATATAAAAAAAAACTTGATTGGACTCATCAAGAAAGGGTGAGGACCCTTGGAAATGTGGTCATTTCTTTCAGAGCCAAAGAAGCCATCCAGATGGGATGTACCCGACAGAGAGAAGAAGAAAGATACCATCAGTGAATTTATAAGTTTGGCTCGATCAAAGGTTGATGTCCATGTTCAGGAGCAACTTCCCAAAGCAGTTGAAGGGACGGCCAAACATGAGACCGGTGACCTTGTCCCCACCCAGGTAGAGTGGCTTTGGTGCTTCTGTTATGTTGAAGGAGTGGTGGGCACCTTCAAGCATGTGCCAAATGGATGTAGGATGAACTTGGATGAATGAATTGGTAGCTACAATGTTCTCAGGAGATGGGATCAGCTGTCCTCATGCATTTCTAGAAGCCCTGGAGACTCGGGTGCCATTTTACTAGAGGGATACAGCGCAGGACTAATTTTACATGTGTTATTAGGAATACCTTTGGTGCCACATTTGGCATGCAAAAATTAAAACAACCACCACGCTTTGGAAATGCAGAATGCAGGTTTTAATTTGCCCCGAAGTTAATTTGAAACTGGGGATGAATGAAATGTTCATTTCTCATAATTTTGATTTGAACACTCTCTGAAAAGCACGAAATGGTATAGTATGTTGTTCGTTCCACCTGGCCATGGGTTGGTTAGCCACAGTACATAATAAACCTTGAAAGAGTTTCATCGCCATTAACTCTTTATCTGCCCATAGACCTGCATGTAGAATGCAGAACTTGCAGTTACTTAAAATAAAATACAAGAGAAAAGATTGTGTGTGTGTGTGTGTACCTGTGTGTAATACATACTAAGGTATCTAGGAGGGGCTAGAATCAATCTTGCAATGTAGAGTGCAGATAACTAAGTGGTATTTGTCTGCTTTGCAAGAGTTGAGGGGGAAAGAGAAATCTTCAACAGTTTGCTCCTTTGTTAGGGCTTAACTTGGCAGAGAAGTGCATTGTTTCTTTTTCACTTTTTCCTTTGTGGTTCAGCCATCAGGCCCACCCAGTGACCCAAGTGGAGCTGCCGTGGAAGAAGAAAGCCGGCCATCCATGGATTTATTTAAAGCCATCTTTGCCAGTTCCTCGGACGAGAAGTCCTCCTCTGAAGAAGAGAGTGACGGAGAGGAGCCAGCTGCGACAGCCCTGGAAGGAGAGTCCGAAAACGCAAAGCCTCGCGACTCCCCTGGGGTTCCATTACCTGTTGCTCCAGGTATTTATTACTGGCTCGGTTCCCCCCCCCCATTAAAAACCAGCCAAATCCTCTGATATATAATGCTTTGTATAACCCCTGCCACTTTAGGACAAGCATCTCTTGCCAGCATAGTTTGAACGAGCGAAAGAGTTTGAATTTCCACTCTATAAACAGGATGGTAAAGCTCAGGTTGAAGCCACTGTGCCGTTGCAATCTTTGTGGTGCAGGCAGTCCTGATTTGCTGATAGTAATTGGAACCAGGAACTCTGTTGTTAAGCAGTTGTGGTTGTAAGGAGGACGTTGTCAACCCTGAAGCTGACTTGACCGAAGCCATCTTGGAGCCTCAGTGTTGCCGTATTGTAGCTGAGGGATAGGGAGCTGGGACTTTTGTAGTCAAAACAAAATACTTTCTCTTGGGAAGCAAGGACATTCTCACACCTGGTCAGAGGAAGGAGGAGTGAGGTCACCAGGCAACCAGATGGAGCTGTGATTGGACCGTGTGAACGATTGTTTTGAGAAAGTGAAAAACTTTTGCTTTTAATTAGGTGAAAACCACGGGAACCCTCGGAGTCGGTTTTCACCAGATCTGTGCCAAGACGATCTATCCAATGAAGCTATTCTTTGAGGAATCTACCTCCCTCGGAGTTTTGCTTGCTAGGGGTCTATATCTCGGAACCCTGACATTTAACCAACTCTGCTTAAATTCCAAGCTCCAACCGGAGCCGCTATCCGTGGTCCTGAGCCCCAGCTGCTTACCTGACAGACGTCATGTGACTGCGCTGACTTATAAATGGCAGTCCCGGTTGCCATTCTTTAGGCGGATCCTGCAGCCCCCAACATCCTGTGGTCATGTGATCGCTATTTGTCACCTCCTGCCGCCTTCCCTTCTTGTTGCAAGGTAGCAGCAAAGCTCACAAAGGGAGATCACGTGACCGGAGGGATGCCGCAAAAGTTGCGATGGCGAGAACCCCTCATAAGAACTCCTTATTCAGTGCCGTTGTGACTTTGGTTGCCGAACGAGCGGACAGTAAGCGAGGACCATCTGTGTCCCAACCAACCAGCTTGCCTTGACAGCTTCTAATTGCCACAAAAGAGGCCACGGATGGAAGTTCTTGAGGGAGTTGGGGAACACAGTGCTCACTCCAGTATAGTGTCAACAGTGGTTTGATATGTTGGAGACATCTCCCCCCAAACGTTTGAAGCAGTTTTACGAAATCCTTGATAAAAGCCCGAGTCTTCGAGATATTTTTAATAAGGAAAAGTTGATGTGTTTGTTGTGGGAATAAGTTCATAGAAATGTATCGTGACTTACGGCAGCCTTTATGGTATGTCGGCATTTAAGACGGACTTTGAAATGGACTAATAGGACAGTGGGCTATATAAAGTGATTTGTTATGTTGGCTTTTAAACACGATCGCCAGATTTATTTATTTTTTTTCCCTCAAAGAAACTGAAGTTACACCTGAGACATTAGATACCGTAACTCCAACTTCAAAGGAAGTAGTTGATCAAGGAGAATTTGGACCAAGATTGCCTCCTGTTGCTTATTCTGGTAAAGACATTTATTAAATGTTAAATGTTAATTGCATATGTATCATCTCTTTATATTTTAAAAGTATTGCACACAGGAGTCTATTGGCCGCTGGTCTTTTTTGTTTCATGGGCTACAGAAATACTAATCACACAGAGAATAATTTTTATTAAAATTCTTGATTTAATTAGGGTAGATGCCTAAAACATGCTCAAGCCAACACAAACTAACAGAAAACAAGGAAGAAGAAAAAATCAATCAGCAAAATTGCAAGAAAAAAGGTGAAAAATAGAAGGGAAAGAAAATATTTAAAAATGGCTCTCTATCTTCCTTTTAGCAGCTATATGTACAATTATAAATTTACCTCTTTCTCTAAAGTTACATCATGTCTCTCTCTTTTCTATAATTATCCTGCCTTAATCATCAAAGCCATTTGTCACAAGTTAACTTTTTTCATTTTTACACAAAAAGTCCATCAGAGGCTTCCAGTCACCAATAAATATAGTTCATGTCTTTTAAGTTACCGATTTAAGCAATTTATGAGGAGTCTTCAGTGCTCTGAGCTTGGTTGATTTTTTTGCAGGCGTTTCATTATCCCAGCCAGGTAACTAAATCGGTCGCCAAGGACCCTTCATTTCAACCCTGAGCTACAAATATTCTTCTCTTATCAATTTATGCATTTCAGCAAATTCTGTCATCTTCGCCAAGCATTCCTCCAGAGTGGATAGTGTTAAATCTTTCCATGCTCCTGTCTGTTGGTTGTTCCTGAGCATAGTTATATATTCACTAAAAATGCAGCCAATGCTTGTATAAATAGATCAGGGTTTTTGCATCCAGAAATTCAGAAAGATGCTATTCTCGGAGAATCTAAAATAATAACTCAGCAGCTTCTGTAGAGCTTTCAGTGAATCTTCCTTCAATAGTTCTTCTGTCTCTGACGAATGTCCTAGGCACAGCTGAAGTGGTTGCAGAACAGAAGCCCCAAAAGATCAAAGAAAAACACAAGAGAAAAGAACACAAACACAAAAAGGAAAAGGTAACTTTGATGTTTCTTTTCAACTTTTTCTCTTCAAAATCCTTGTCGGGTGCTCTTATAAAGCTTGTTTTCCCAGCAGAGAAGGAGTTACTTTCTATTTTGCATTCCCTCCCTCCTTATTTAGAGTCATATGTATGAAATGGGTGACCATCTACCTTTGGATAATAAAAGAATAAAATATATATTTATTAACCATTAGTTGAAAAGATGTTGAGACTTTAGAATAGGGGTCCCCGGTCCGTGGACTGGCAGGCTGCATGTGAAACCAAGCCGCCTCTGGTCCAGGGAAACAACCCTCTCCATGGAACTGGTGCCCAAAAGATTGGGGGCTGCTGCTCTAGAAAAAGTTCAGAGAAGAGCAGCAAAGATGATTCGGGGACTGGAGGCTAAAGATACGAAGAGTGGTTGCAGGAATTGGATATGTCTAGTCTACTTACAAGAAGGACCAGTGGTGACATGATAGCAGTGTTCCAATCTCTAAGAGGCTGCCACAAAGAAGGGGTGGGTGGGTCTCACCCTATTTTCCAAAGCAGCTGAAGGCAAGACAAGCAATGGATGAAAACTAAAGAAGGAGAGACCCAGCCTAGCACTAAGGAGAAATTTCCTGACAGCGAGAACAATTCATCATTGGAATGGCTTGCCTCCAGAAGTTGTGGGTGCTCCATCACTGGGGCTTTTTCAAAAGAGATTGGACGATCATTTATCTAAAATGGTACAGGGTCTCCTGCTTGAGCAGGGCGATGGATTAGAAGATCTCCAAGGTCCCTTCCAACTCTTGTTATTCTTTTTGCAGAAAAAGAAGCACAAGAAATCCAAGCACAAGGGCAAGCAGAAGAACAAGAAATCCGAGAAGGACAGCAGCTCAGACACAGCCGAGAGCAGAGACAGTAGCAGCGAGGAAGGAAAGACGAGTATGACACCCCAGGAACTTTTACGAAGGTAAGCAGGCAAAGAGAGTCGATATTTCTATTGTATGCAGATGGATACTTTTTGTTTTTGTTTTTAAAGGAAGGCAACATTTGGATAGAAGAAAAAGTTTCTGCATTGTTTTTATCTTCTGAGTGGTCGGCTGGATTCTGGAGCCACAAAGATCTAAATGTTTCTCAATCTTGGCCACTTCAACGTTTTTGAACTTCAACTCCCAGAAAAACATTGCCATTTCTTTCTCCCTGTTTGGTACAAAGCAGCACCAGGGAGCTTCCCCCCCCCCCCACCTTTAAAGCTACTTTTCCTAAATGTT
>JANHFL010009474.1:77854-88612 GCA_032468155.1 Oxyrhabdium leporinum | reverse complement strand
AGGAAGGAAGGAAGGAAGGAAGGAAGGAAGGAAGGAAAGGAAGGAAGGAAGGAAGGAAGGAAGGAAGGAAGGAAGGAAAAGGAGGGAGAGAGGCAGGCAGGCAGGCAGGAAAAAATAGAAAGGAAAGAAAAAGAGAAGAGGGAAAGAGGCGCTAGAGTGAGGCTTAGGTGAGACAGTTCAAAGTGGATCATCCTAGCGTTCTTCTCTAAAGCAGCAGCAAAAGTCTATGGGTTAAATCAAAAAACCAGGGGGATATTCAGAAATTGGTTTCAGTATCTGACTTGCTGAAAGATTATGAAATTTTGTGACTCTTTTCAAATCGAATGACGTGCAGGATGTAAAGAAAAGGAACGTTTGGGAGGAACAGAGCCAATGCCTAGAAAAAACATCTCATTCAAAACACAACATTTTTAATGACGAAAAATTACCGAAGCCAACCTGCCAAACTGTTCCCGAAGAAGCAAGACGCACGCAAGAAGGAGCCCCCTCCCGCTAGGAAAAGGTTTCTCCTTTCCTGTGTTTTTCTAGCTGGAGAGCCCGTCCTTCTCCGCCTCTTCCTTCCAAGCGATTTTCCTGTCTGTTTTTCTGAGCTGGCATTTGCAGCAGCAGCCGCTTCTGTTGGGCTTGGGTGGTGGAAAAACAAATGCAAAACCTGCCTCCTTCCTAGGCAGTTGGAAGCAGAGACAGAGAACAATAAACACCACCTGTTTAAACCAGGCCAGAATCGCTTCGCATTGTATCGCAATTACTAATCTAAATCAGGTTTGGCACTATAAAAATGCTTGGGTCAGGGGGTGGACATCATGCCTAATATCTTGGGGAAAAAAAATCTGTCAGGACTCACTCTCTGCTCCCTTAGTTCCTGTTTGGAATTCACTCCGTGCTGAGAAAAATGCCATCACGATGTGCTTAAGTCAACCCAAAGTTCTTATTCAGAGCACAAATGACCAGGCTCAAATTATCTTATTTTGGACAAATTAAGTGGAAACCTAACACTCTGCAGAAGGCTGCGATGTTGGGAAAGGTGGAAGGATAAAAAAGAGCTCTGTGGAGATCCTTCATCATCCAGGTCATAGCTGTCTTTAATAGTCTATTGATGGTCCAGTTGCCTTTTGAAAAAGCACCTTTGATATAGGGAAGAGGAAGAGGACTAAGATGGATAGACTCAGTTACCGTGGAGATGGGAGCAGAAGGACCACATTAGGGGCAGATCTTCGTTGAAGAAACCCATCTACTTTCTTCTGGTTGCTAAGAGTTGGCAATGACTTGATGACAGATCATCACTCAAGATCTGCTCCAGAGGCCTTACATTTCCGTTTAACTTCTACAGGATTGAATCTTGGCACTGAAAAGAGATCCCAGAAGCCTTATGATGAGCAACAGAATTAGCGGATTGCGAAAGGACAGTCTTTCAAAGTAAAGGAACCACTTCATCATTTGAATAGCGCAGTGTGATAAATTGCTAAGCACGAGATCAAAATTTCACATTACCAGCACAATGGAGACCTTCCACCCGCTGGGTGGATTTCGCCTGAGCTCCGATGCTTAAAGCACAAACATGCAGACTTTTGTCCTACAAAGATAAATCCTTTAAATGAAGAACAAGACAGTGAGAGGGACTCTTTGCCTCCCTGCCATTAACGGCTGTACCAAATCCTTTTATTTACCAACAAGCTTGTTTTAGTCACACACTTTTGTTTTTTAATTATGTGGCTGCTTGGCCATTTACTGTATTTGTTTTTCTATGTTTTTTCCCCCTCCCTAGTCACTTGCCCTAGGTACAGCTCATTAAACATTAGAAGAGCATGAAAGTGCCACCTGCAGAATTAGCTCTTGATGTATTATAAGGTTGACAATAACAGCCACATTTATAGATAGGAGAATGGAATTGTGTCATAGTTTTCCGACTGGGACTAAATCAGAACCTGCTACATAAATGTAAATATTAAATCTAAATCAACTGCTTCTGAATTGTCAATATGGATACCGTAGCAGAGTGGGTTTTGTTTTTCAAATTTGTATGGTGTTCAGCTCCCAGAATTCCCTAACATGCACGTTGCCCAGAGGATTCTGGGAATTGAAGTCCACTCATCTTAAAGTTGCCACGTTTTAAAAAATGCCGCCCTCGAACACAGATATTTGAGATGGCATAATTTTCCAGTACAATAATTGAGCAAACACCGATATGTCACAATTTCAGCCACTCCACTGGATTTCAAATGGAGCAAGTGCTAACAAAACAAAAATGCCAAAGGCAATTCAGCATTTACGGCTTCTGAGTTACAACTTTGGCACGAGAAAGAAGATTTTATGACAAATCTATGAGTCTCTGTTTTCATCCGAGAAAAAAAAAACATGGAAGTGATCGGTCTTTTTGATGTGGAATATTAAATTGATGCTATCGTCGGTTCAGTTGTCATCCGGTATATCAAAAGGGGGGGGGGGAAAGATCCTTGTGAAAAAGGCTTAAAGCTAACTCAGGAATCCCATGAACAAAAAATTCAGTAAACGAGACATAACCTGGATAGAATTAGAATAAATAAACAGACTGAAATATGGCTCTGATGAACAAGGTATTTGTCTTATTCCGTTGTACTGCTCAAAACTTTTTTCGTTGTCTCTGGTTGTTTTCTACTGTTCATTTTGTACTGAGGATAAAGAACATGCTCCACTAAAAATACATGGCTGTGCTCCTCACAATGGTTTCGAGGATTATAGCATTGCCATCAGCTAAACAAGGCTAACTCTTGTTAAGTATTTTCCCACTGGATTCCAGGAGAGCCTTTAAGAAGAGCTTTTCAAAGCAAACGAATATATAACATGCTTCAAGGGAGCCATTCTGCAGAGCTGTGCATCTTGCTTATGTGGCTGAAAGGGATGTTGTCTATCCAAGGTTACCTGTGAATAACCCTGAGCCACGACATGCACCCCCCTTTTACCTGCAAAGGTGCTATGCACACACGGACGTCCATATGGAAATCGCTGCAGATGGACATTGCAAGATTGTTATGGAAGAAAGAATCAAGAGCGACAACGCACAGTGGTGTGAAGCTGTAGGACCGCACAATCCCATACAGGTAGTCCTCGACTTACAACAGTTCATTTAGTGACCGTTCCGATTTATAACGGCACTGAAAAAAAAGGTTGACATACGACCATTTTTTCACGCTTGCGGCATCCCCAGGGTCATATGGTTTACGTTCAGATGCCTGACATCCGACTCACATTTACGACGGTTGCAGTGTCGTGATGTGTGTTCCCCTTCTGCAACCTTCTGACAAGTAGAGTCAACAGGGAAGCCCGATTCACTTAACAACTGTGTTCCTAATTTAAGAACGGCACTTAACAACTGCAGCCAGAAAAGTCGTAAAACGGGGCCAAACGCACTTAACAAATGTCTCGCTTAGCAACATAAACTTTGGGCTCCATCGTGGCCGTACGTTGAGGACTGCCTGTCATGCCTGATCTCGAGGGAGAGACCCAGGACATCAAACTCATGCCTCGTTTTATTCGAAACTCCAGTTTCAATCTCCTCCCCGTTATGGGAAGTAAGAGGGTAGATCTGATAGATCTTCAACGATTCCTGCAAAGCAATCTTGCTGAATCCTTTGCCGCTGACCTTACATGAACTTCAGCAGAACACGATGTGGAAGAGTATCAGGTTGAAAACCTTTTTGCCTTGTAAATAATTGAGCAGCACAGTAAAGATTCAGCTGCAATCCATCTACGAAGGGACGGGAATAGTTGGCTTGCATTTTTCAAGCAGAAAATTAAGGCCTCCTTTGAGAAAAATGTTTGCTTTTTTTTTCTTTCTTTTTTAAAGACAAATAAATAAATAAAACAAGTACTGGTTTAATAAACGGAAAAAAAATATCTGTATTTTACTAGGGATTTCTATCGTTCGAGTTAAGGAGCATAATTTAAAGCTCGCCGCTCGAAATGTAGGCAGCAATGATTTTAGAGTCACCAGGGCGTAACAACATTGCAAATTGGCTTTTTAAATGGGGAAACACGTAGATTTCAGGGAAGGGGTCTGGTGAATTATTGTAGTCCTTAAAAGGGCTTCTGCAGTTTTACTTCCTTCTTTTGTAGTCCTGTTTGAGAAAGTTCGGCTTCCTTAAAGCCTAAAGAATATTCTTAGGAATTTCTTAGGAAATTTGGGCAGGAACTCCATAAGCTGGCAAAAATTCCCGTCCTAAATTGGGAATGAAAAAAAAAATCCAATGAATCACAGTTCCCATAAGGCCTGGCCAGCAAATTATGAAATACAGGTAGTCCTCGACTTACAACCACAATTGAGCCCCAAAATTCTGTTGCTAAGTGAGATGGTTGTTAAGTGAATCCAGGCAGTTGTTAAACCGGTGACAAGGTTTGTCAATGAATCTGGCTTCCCCATTCTGCTTATCAGAAGGTTGCAAAAGGGGATTGCAGGTCCTTGGGACACTGCAACCGTTATAAATATGAGTCAGTGGTCAAGTGTTTCAATTTGAATCACGTAACCATGGGGAGTTCTGCAACAGGCGTGTGAAAAACAGTCATAAGTCATTTTTTTCAGTGCCTGGATGACTGGAGTATCGTTCAGAGCTGAAGAAACTTCTTGGATGAGAAGTTAAACTTCTTCAAAGAAAAAACAAGCGAAGTCCAGTTGCCTCCTGAAAAAACACCTTTGGGACAACCAGGAGCTGGAGGACTGAGAATCTGAGGTGGTGACTCTTGGAGAGCTAAATGCAACGAAATTTCATTTCAATGTATGCCGATTAGTGTACATTCAAAGTGACAACAAAGTTCTATTCTATTCTTCCATATTCTATATTCTATATTCTATATTCTATTCTATTCTATTCTATTCTATTCCAATTCCAATTCCAATTCCAATTCCAATTCCAATTCTATTCCTATTCCTATTCTACTCTACTCTACTCTACTCTACTCTTATTTCCATAGACCCATTTCCATTGACCACTTTTGGAAATGAGTCTATGGAGATAAGAGTAGTGTAGTGTAGAGTAGAGTAGAGTAGAGTAGAATAGAATAGAAAACCCCCTGCTTCATTGTCAGCCCCCAAAGGTTTTGCCTTAAAAGATACACTGAGGGGGAGAACTCTGTACATGCCCAGAGACTCTCACGGTTCACAAAAGCGTCCTGAGAATAGAAGCCGACAGGAATTCATACCCCAGCCAGGGCGAAAGCGCATTGCGCGTGATCTTCGAAGGGCAACGCCAGCTTCTCCTACTAAGGCGACCGTGCCAACCACCCCGCTGGCTCCCACCCTCGTCCCTCTCGCTCCTTCCCTCCGGGGGAGTGGTGGGGATTCTCCATCCCCAACTTCTGCGCGGGCGGTAGCACCGGAGGAAGCGGCCAGAAACTCGGTGCACACTCAGAGGCACGCGTGTCCTTGCAGAAAAACCACCCTCCGGGGCCGCCTGCCCGCCTGCCTTTTTGCTTGCAAGACTGGCAAGCATCCTCCTCCTGCGCCCCGGGGCGCGCGGAGACGCGGCGGCCGGGGCTGGGGAAGCGCGGGGCGGAGCCGGGCAAGGAGGAGGCGGCGGAGGCGGCCCGCCGGGCGATTGCCTGCTGTCGACCTGCCCCTCCGAGCCGTCGCGTCACGCGGGGCTGGGTCTCGGATCGCGGCGGCGGCGGCGGCGGCCTCCCAGCTCAGCCGTCGCCAGCGGGCGAAGCGAGGCGAGGGCCATGGAGCCCGGACGGGATGCTCCCCGCTTGCCCGCGCCGCTGTGATCCTCGCCCGCCCGGGCGGCCGAGGCGCAGCGCGGAGAGCGGCCCGCCATGGAAGCGGCGTCGGCGTCTGCAGAGCCGCGGCCCCCGGGCGCGCTGGGACCGCTGGCTGCGCTCTGCTTGGGTGAGTCGAGGCCAGCCCGATCCGACGCGGAATTCGGGTCCCGGACCTTTGGGGGGTCTTCCTGGTGCCCGGGGGAGGGGGGCAGAGAAAGAGGCGCTCCAGGTGTAGGGCAGGTGGAGATCAACCGTCCCCGGGTTGGGCAGGTGGGGGCACATGGTCGTGGGACCCACAGAAGGAGGAAGCCGGGCGAGGGGGCATCGGGAGTCCTTGCGCGCACTTTCCCATCCGCGTCCGCTCCATCTGGGCGCCCGGGAGCGCTTCCTGCACGGGGAGAGCCGCAGACGCCCCGCGGCACATCCTAAGGGACTCCTAAGGTCACACAATCCCCCTTCCCCCCCCCCCCAAAAAAAAAACCAGGAGTCCAGGATCCAGTAAACTGAAGGTGCAGCTTGGAAAGGAAAAGCGCTTTTGAGGTCGCTTTTGCCCAGGTTCACCTGGATAGGATTTTGCGCGGTTGGCGGGTCCCGACTGGGAGTTGTGCATGACTGCAGCTTCGGCAAGCACGCGTGTTTTTCCTCGTGCAAGGGCACTGCGGGATGAAGTGACATCAGCTTTGTTTGCTGGAGTGAAGGCGGGTGTGATTCCAGCTGCCACACCAGGGGTTGTGTTCCGCAGTCGGAGTGGGACCTGTGGTTTTTAAGGTGGGCTGGGGGGGGTGAGTGGGGTGTGTGTGTGGTTTTCTCTCTTTCTCTCTCTGGAGAGGCTTTGGTTAAGGCAGTAAGGAAAGAAAGCCACGATTCCATTTCGCAACAAGTTTGGGCAGTTTGGGTTAGGGAAGGGCTTGATTTGTTGCTGATGACATCATAGAAATTCTATCCCTGCGTCCGGGACATTAAAAAAAAAAAAACCCACAACGCCAAAACTTTTATTAATGCAATCCATTGAAAATTTCCAGATATGAATAATGCATAGAGAAAGCAATCTTTTTCTTTTTTTTTGAAAAAAATAAAAATAAAAATGAAGAACCACATTTTAGAATAGATTTTTAGTTAGCTTAAAGGCAGGAAATGCACTTATAAAGCCATTACGAGATAATAATGCAACTATAAAGTCGGTTATAACCTTACCTGCGAAGCCCATTTAGTTCACTAGGGCTTATTTCTAAACAGCTGTGTCAATCTGGACTGTAAGGCAAACATTAAGTAGTGACTCTGTCGCAGGATAGAAAAGGAATCTAATTTAATGATTTCCTGGGCCAGGAAGTCAAATAGTCTGCAAAATTTCACGGCATAAGCCAGAACATAGCAATAATTTCCCGGTCCTTATAATTCTGACTCTTTGTGCAAACCTGTTCTTTTGGCATCTCTTTAATGTCTCTGCTCAATTAAAAAATTCTGGCACCTGTAATAAGGAACGCATTTTGCTATCGAGGTATATTTATTATATATTCATACCGTGGTAGATCATTTGGTCTGATACCGATTTCAGAAAAGCTGCAATGTAATCTGCACAGGCTTTATGACAAGGTTGTCTGAACATTTAACTAGGCTAGGAGAGTGGTCCCTCCTTTTAATTTGTACCTGCTCATCTTTAGAAGATGTAAGAGATGCACTGTGGATGCTAACTATTTTAGCAATATCAAGGGTGGATGGCAGTTGGGAAATATCAGGATATGATGTCCTTTACTGTATTTGCTGTTTTATTCTTTGCATTGTTTCCTGTGCGCTCCATTTCCTGTCTTCTCTCCTGTCAGTTGCAGTAATATTTCTTCATTTTTCCAGGAGTTTTGATAGAGAGACATGATAGAGAGAAATAGAGAGACAGTCTGCCTAGCATTAGCAGCCTCAGATTTTCATCTAATATGTATTAATTAACAACGAGGCCCTTGTTGTAAAGAAAAGGCTTTTCTTTTACTAAATAATTCCTCTAAGATGAAGATGCATTAATGTGGATGAAATCTATAGGTTTACTTCTTGGTAAGTGTGAGTAAGAAGAGTTAATTTGACAGAACTGCTTTGTAAGTTTCTCTTCTGGGTGAACACCTTCCAAATACAATGTTGATAATCAGGTCCTTGATGTTGTCTGAGCTCCCTGGTTTTCTTTCAGACATTTCATTACCAAACTAGGTAGTGTCATCAGTGTTATTACCTTGTGGGCAGACAAATGGAAAACTTAAAAAAAAAAAAATAGAAATGAGCCTTGCCGTTTATGCTTAATTTAGGGCAGTGGTCCACAAATATTTTGGTTTCAGGATCCTTTTACAGTCTTAAAAATAACTGAGGACCTCAAAGAGCTTTGGTGGATAGGAAATTGTATCTATCAGCACTTGCTGTATTAGAAATTAAAACCGAGACATTTAAAAATATTTGTTGGTTTGGCTTTGCGGGGTCTCCTGAAAGGGTCATGGGGATCCCCAGAAGTCCACAGTTATAGTAGAAGGACTGGCTGAGCCTGGAGGGCAGAGTCAAGTCAGTAATCAGCCTAGAGCCTTTAAGCTCTCACAAACAATCAAAGTCCAACTCTCTTGAATTCCATTGACTCTTATCTAGCCCCAATTTAGTGCTACTCATTAATTGACTAGATTCTTGTGAGGAATAAATCAGCTTACCTGGAACTTAACATGTGGTCCTGATTCTTTGTGCCCAACACCATATTTTGAAAACCACTGATCTATGTTAAGTTCCCAGTCATTGATAATGGATACAATTTGGAGCCAGGAGCCTGGTGCTGGAGGAAATTGAAAGTGAGGTAAGGTGAGGATGTATAAATTTATACATGCATACAGATTTACACATTTCTAGTTTTGGCGGATAAAAAAAAAACAGGGATGTAAGCAGCTGCCTCCCCCTCTTCTCCTCCCCAGGTCTAATTTCTCCTTCCCGCCATCAACAGGAATGCTATTCTATAAATAGAAATAACATGAAAAGCCAGAGTCTTTGGGAATACTGTGATGTAGTTTTAATGAAAGGTGCCAGTGCTCTAGGCTATCGCACCATGGTTGAATTTTAAAGGCCCTTTCAGGTCACATCAAACATTCTGCAGGAGCTTAAAGGGGTCTGTTTGGCTTTCGCTGGCCTATTCAGTGAGCAAGCTAGTTGTAGCTTCTTCAGGAGAGGACACGGGAGTCCAGAGCAGGGCACGTGAGGCCATTTGCACTTAGAGTGGGGTGTCTGTGGAGATTCTCAGTCATCCAAGTCATGCTTGTCCCCAAAGGTTTCAAGAGGCAGCTGGACGTCCTTTGAAGAAAAAACTTCTTTTCGCTTCTCATCCAAGAAGCTTCATCAGCTCTTGACTGGATGGATTCTGATCATCATCCAGTCAGAGCTGAAGAAGCTTCTTGGATGAGAAGCGAAACGTCTTCAAAGAAAAACCGGACAGTCCCGTTGCCCCTTGAAAAAGCACCTTTGGGGGAGTTAGAGTGGGGTGCTTTAAGAAAGTGTTTTTCCTTTGCCCAGGGGAATAAGACCCCCCCCCCAACCTCCTGCTGAGATCTGGAGGCTCCCAGCCTGTTGTCGTTGGAAAGATTTTTTTCTCCCATGTCACGGGCTGCTTGGGCTTAGACAGGTTGGAGCCCCATCCTCTGGAGGTGAGGTACCAATAACAGAACAATAACAGGATAACAGAGTTCGGAGGGACCTTGGAGGTCTTCTAGTCCAATCCCTTACTCCATCTGGAGACTCTATATTATTTCAGACAAGGGGCTGTCCAGCCTCTTCTTAAAAACCTCCAGTGATGGAGCACCCACAACTTCTGGAGGCAACTTCTGTTCCCCTGGTTAATTGTCCTCACTGCCAGGAAAATTTCTCCTTAGTTCTACGTTGCTTCTCTCCTGGATTAGTTTCCATCCATTGCTTTTGGTCCTGCCTTCTGATGTTTTGGAAAATAGGTTGACCCCTTCTTTTTTGCGGCAGCCCCTCAAATATTGGAACATTGCTATCGTGTCACCCCGTTTTTCACTAGACTAGACATACTGCACCATTCTTCATACGTTTTAGCCTCCAGGCCCCTAATCATTTTTGTTGCTCTTCTCTGCACTTAAAACAGCTTTCAGGTTCTCTGTCTTCTTTCTCTTTGTTCTGTTGTCGTGATTGGTGGCTGTTTCCTCTCATGGTGTCATTATATTCTCTGATGTCTCCTGAGCCGCCTAGAGTCATTTGGAGTCAGGACCCATCCCGTCAATCAATGAAATCAACCACAACAAGCATTGTGACGTGTTGTCATTGCGGCTTGTACTGACAGCCTAAGACTGAGTCTTCTGGAGCTGTGCTTGTGATAGTGCACGACGTGCTTCACGCTTAAGCTGTGGTTTGCATAGGCAGGGATTTTTGAATAAGTTGCATTAGACCGGTTTGCATAACGTGCTGAAATCTCAGTTTACACATCGTATTACAACGACCGCTAGGCCACCAATGAGCTAAAGTCTCAGCAGGAAAGGACCAGAAGGTGTTTGGTGAAGACCAAATCTGGAAGATGCTGGGAAATGTCTGAAAAGGTTGGGGAAGTCAGAGAGAGAAAAGCAGGGTTTAAAAGTCACCATGTTTGCAGAGGGCATGGAGATGCAACAGGCGCCAGGGTAGGAGATATCCACCTTAAAGTTGCCAAGTTTGAAAAATACTGGTATAACATGTTATAACAAGGGAGCCGACTGTAGCTTATAGAGACCACAGTGAAGCAAATCGTACCGTACTTCATCATGGTTAACAGTTCCTTGGTATAGATCAGAGGTCTCCAAACTTGGCAACTTTAAGATTTGTGGATTTCAACTCCCAGAATTCTTCAGCCAGCCAAACGTTTTTTTCCACCAGACTTCCCACTTCACAAAATTTTGCTGGTATATGCCTCATTCTTTTACTCCTTGTTCTTTTACTTCAAACATCATGAAATGCCTAGGTGGCGCAGTGGTTAGAGTGTTGAACTGCAGACCACTTCTGCTGATTCAATCTAGCGGTTCAAATCCCACT
>JANHFL010009474.1:27073-42605 GCA_032468155.1 Oxyrhabdium leporinum | reverse complement strand
GTCGCCGACCATTGACTTCTAGTTGGTAGGCAGTCTTGGCCACGGTGGAAAGTGCTGCTCTCAGGACGTGTCCACACCAGTGGAGCCGGCCTTCTCTCATCTTCTCTGTAATTGTCAAACAGTGTCATCTGTGATGTGGTCAAGAAGGGAGATGCCCGATGTCCAACGGAGCATTCGCATTTCCATGGCATGGAGATAGCTTGCGGTCCCTGTTGTTGCAGCCCAGCATTCAGTGCCATACAGTGCAACAGGGCGGGTGGAGCTCCTCATTCATCTGAGGAATTGCAATTTCATTACGACACAGACAACAGGTAGGTTAGCCTGCAGTGGCCAAGCCCTAGGAAGAGGAAAGGAAGACAAAGGAAGGGAGGCAAATCAGCCAATGTGAGCCCATTTTGGAAGAGAAATGAACCCACATCAGCAAGGATGCTTCACAGGGAAGGTCGCAAAGGAAACAAGCAGCCCCAACGTATCTGAAGATTGACCTGGAAGTCATAGAGGCTTCTGAGAAGAAATAAAATTCATTTATTCTGCAAAGTCCAGGATTCCAAGCATATGCCTGGTAACTTTGCTCCCATGCCCTCTTGAAGCATCTAGAAAGCTTACTTGCACCAGGCTGAATGGTAACCCTCACATGCAAACGGGTGCGTGCATCCCCTAACCAGAATACAGGTAGCTCTCGATTTACAAACATTCGTTTTGCAACCATTCTAAGTGACAGCGATGCTGAAAAAAAAGTGACTTATGATTGAACCTCGGAAGTACAACTGTCACAGTCCCTGCCGTTCCAGGGTCAACATTCACATCTCCGGGCACCGGCATGGACTTATGAAGGTTGCAGGGTCATTTGTGACTTTCCCAACCAGTTTCCAAAGTCAAGAAGTTGGATTTGCTTAATGACCTGGTGCTTTGTTTAACAACCATGATGATGAAGTTCATGACTACGACCCCCCCTCCCCCAAAAAAATTTGCACAATCGGGTATTACTCACTTAACAACCGCTTTGCTTAGCAACAGCAGTCCCAGTCCCAGTTGTGAGAAGTCGAGAACTACCTGTATTGAAAAGTCAACGAGGATGCCTTATGCAAATGCTTTTCCTTGTCTTTTTGAGCAGCTTCCTGGTTCCCACAAGGAGATGTTTATGAAATCCGTTGCGTAGAAGCTGTGTCAGAAGTAGAGGCACGAATAGAACATTCTAGTTTAGTCGTGGAAAGAACACGGTCTAATCTGTTGCCCAAGAAACCATAAGCCATAACCGTACAAGGAGCTCATGGACCTTTTAATAGTTGCGTACAGGAGGAATGTTGGCAGATGTTGTGAGCCGTGGAGCGGAGAGCGGGGGAAAAACTCCACCTGTTTAAAATTCCATTTCCAAGCAAGACACAAATGGGTCTTGCAATTTCACTCTTTTCTTATTATTATTATTTTGCAGGTGATCCTTGGCTTACCAGGGTTCATTTAGTGACCAGGTGAAATTACGGCACTGAAAAAAGTGACTTGACGATCATTTTTCACACTTACGACTTATGTTACAGTATCCCCATGGTCACGTGATTTACATTCGGATGCTTGGCAACTGACTCACATTTATGACAAGCTGCAGTGTTCCCGGGGTCCCGCCATCCCCTTTTGCGACCTTCTGACAAGCAACATCAATGGGGAAGCCAGATTCAACTTAACAACGGTGTTACTCATTTAACAACTGCAGGGATTCACTTAACGAATGGGGCAAGAAATGTTGTAAAATGGGGCACTTAACGAACGTCTCACTTAGCAACATAAACTTTGGGTTCAGTGGTGCCCGTAAGTCGAGGACTACCTATATTCTCTCCATTCTAAAAGCTTCTGGCATGAAGCTTCTCTGAAAACCTGATTATTCTGATCCCTGGATCGGATCCTCTGAACGGAATTTATTACAAGCGTGTTCATTTCCTTTAAGGAAAGAATATGAGCTGACAGCCTTGGGTTTTCCTGCATGTGCAAAAATTACCAGCCGTGAAATTTAACATCAACAGTCGCGAAGAAACAGCAAAGTATTGGGAGGGGGCTGCTCAATTCAATTTTGAAGAAATGAATCCTTTTTTCTTCCCTTCTCCTTAAAGATGTTTTACACATTCCTCTCCCCCCCCCCTTGGAAGCAAAGGAAGATAGAACAGCCTAACTTCCAAAGTGGAACCATATTAAAAGCTTATCATGTCTGCCATTTTGCGGTATTCGTTGGTTAAAAGAGCAGATTTATTTTTTAATGCGTTCCAGTCTTTATTCCCTTTATTCAAACGTGCATGGATGTGAATGTTTTTTTCAGTGGTTTTTAGCAAAGACCTTCTTGGATTTTGGGGGGGTGATAATTAGATTGACTAAAAACAAAAACAAAAGATGGAGAATGGGATCAAGGTTAAGGAGATGCTGGTTCAAACCTGCTGAGGAGATGGTGAGTTATCGGCTCTCGACAACAGGCATTTCTAAGCCTTTCTTCTCCTTTGCAGGAGCAGCTGTGACCTGGACTATGAACTTTACAAAGATGATTTGCCATACAGGTGAGTTTAGCGCTTTAATTCCGTCTCTTTACTTTGTGAGTCAACCATAGAGATGGCAACTTCCTTAGCTTTTATTTTTCCTAAATTTCTACACTACTCTGCCTTGGCTTTAAAAAGGAGCTAGTAAATCAACGTCTCCTGTCCACCTTCCCCCCCACCCCCCTTGCAGGATCTACGAATACCAGAAGATCCCTCCTCTTATTGGCCACATTCCTATCAAGATCAGAAGAAGCAATCTAGGGGCTCAAAGTAAAAGCAGACTGAGCCCACACACAGACTTAAGAAGCAACAGCAATCCCACCACAGGACGTACTAAGTGTGAGTGTTGGGGGAGGAACCCCGATTTTTGGAGAGAGAGACTTTGGTGGCAAGATGGTCTGTTGAGCTATCTTGTAGTATAAGAGCCATGTTAGTTTACGGCAGGGTTTCTCAACTTTGGCAACTGGAAGGTCTGTGGACTTCAACTCCCAGATTTCTCCAGCCAGAAATTCTTGGATTTGAAATCCACACACATCTTCAAGTTGTCAAGATTAAGAAACACTGGTTTCGTCTGGCCCAAAAAAATCAGGACTTTTTGGTAGCATCTTTTCCAACTAATCTGTTTTATTGAAAGGCAGAAACGTTCATGGGTTATAGCTCATTACATCAGATGCAGATACTTGAACAGCTTTGTCTAGTCAAGGTTAAATATTCCTTTGTACATCTTTTGTCAAGCAGTCAATTCTGGTTGGCCGAGCAGCTTTGGGGAACACAGGATGTTTAGGATGCTCAGAGGTTCATCTTTTTTAAGGGGTGGGGAAAGGAAATTAGGAAAAAGTATTTGTAGGCAAATAGAAGACGGGAGGAGATCTTCAAATATGGCAGAAACAATGAAGATAGAGAAAGCAGAATTTTGGTCGCCCTAAGGGAAAAGAAGACAGAACGGGAAACGTAACCTGGAGAAAGGAGGGTGGACATTTAGAAACTAAAGCAGCATTTTGTATTGATCTGAAACTAGCCAGCCGATTCAATCAAAGGCCAGAAAGACCGGGAATAATCTACTACTATACAAATCTGCTTCTTTTGAAGGAGAGGATTTCTGGGTTTAAAAAAACCACGCTCAATATGTGCCAATTTGTGCATGGCTGCGCTTGCAGATGTGCAAAGGGAAACAATTCTCCTGATCTTTATTGCAGTGTCTTTTGTTGCCGCAGCTGTTGGGGTTTTTTTTTTTTTTTTTAGATTTTGTTGTTTGCAAAGCTGGGAAATTATCCTGTTCATTAGCACGGATGCAAATGGCTGCCGCCGGCATAAAAGCTAGAACGAACTCCTTTCCCCCCCCCCAGCCCAATTTTCCCAGTCCAGTTTCTGCAAAGGGTCTTTAAAAGGGACGTAGCTCACTATTCTGTGTCTCTCTCGCCTCCTCCCTGCAGTGCGAGCCGAAGAATTGCACTCCATCAAAGGGGAATTAAGCCAGATCAAAGCACAGGTGGACAACTTGCTGGAAAGCCTCAACAGGATGGATCAACAGCGGGAACACCCCACAGGTGAGGGAGAGAACCGTCTCTTTAGAATCAAAGGGCTAGAAGGCACCTTGGAGATCTTCTAGTCCAACCCCCTGCCTAAGGCAGGAGGCATTATACCATCCCGGATAAATGGTTGTCCAATCTTCCCTTGAAATCCTCCAGCAACAAAACACCCAGAACTCTTGGTAGATAAGCTGTTCCATTACTAGTTATTCTCACTGTCAGGAATTTTCTTAGTTCTAGGTTGGGTTTCTTTTTAACAGACTTCTACTCGTTGCTTCTTTTCCTGCCCTCCGGTGCTTTGGAGAATAGGCTGACTGTCTCCTGCTTGTCACAGGCCTTCAAGTACTGGAGGACAACTATCACGTCACTCCTAATCCTTCTCTGTGTTAGCCTAGCCTAATATCACTAGCATGTCAAGACATGCCAGCACCCAAGAATCCCGTTGATTCAAAGTCCTTGCCCTGAGGTATAGGTAGTCCTTGACTTACGACAACAATTAAACCCGACATTTCTGTTGCTAAGCGAGACAGGTGAATGTTTGCCCCACTTTGCGACCTTTCTTGCCACGGGCGTTAAGCGAATCGCTGCATTCGTCGACTTAAGTTAACACGGTTGTTAAGTGACCCCCCCGGCTTCTGCATTGAAGCTCACAAAAGGTGATCGCCAGACCCCAGGACATTGCCGCCGTCATAAGTATGAACCAGCCGCCAAATATCCGAACGTTGAAGACGTGATTATGGGGACGCTGGCCACGGTCATTTTTTTCAGTGCCGTTGTAACTCCGAACGGTCACTAAGCAAATAGCAATAGCACTAAGACTTACATACCGCTTCTCAGACTATTGCTCCCAACAACTTGGGTCCTCGTTTTGCCCACCTCAGAAAGATGGAAGGCTGAGTCAACCTTGAAATGGCCATAAGTCAAGGACTACCTTTATTTAAAACGCGTATCGAAGGTGGGCGAACCCCAAGGCTCCCTACTCCTTCTTGCTAGAATAGGAGAAATCCAACCTTGAGCATCTCTGATCTGACAGGTCCCAAGGAGAGCAAGAGAAAACTCTTTGCCAGCGTGGATGCTTCCTACCCGGCAGGAGAACTGATCAGGGTGAAGGAAAGCGCCAAAAACGAGGGTCACGGCCCCCAGCAAGAGGTCGACAGTGCGGAGGAGAGCACAGACACTGAGGAAGCCGCGGTAAGTGGGGCTCTGAGATTGATGCCAACGGAGCGGCATTATTCCACCAGATGGGATTTTACTGCATTTCCTTCACACATCACAGCATCCATCCTCATTTGCCTCAATGGCATGTTTACGCTGCTGTTTTTCCTCCTCCTCCTTCTCCTCCTCCTCCTCCTCCTCCTGTTATCAGATGGCTCAGACGCGTTGGGGGGGGGGGGGGGGGCAGGGAAGGAGAGGGGAAGGGAGGGCAGAAGCTCAGGATGGAAGTGGACGATACCATTCTCGAGGTCTTTGCTTTCGAAGGTAGCTTAGCTGGAAAACACCGAACGGCAAAGAAGATTTCATCGCTGAATTAACGGCATGGGTGTAATCTGCTGAGGTTGTTTGTTTTGCCAAGAGTGTCTCTGGAGAGAGTCTCACGTCATGCAGGCCGTGGCTGTCTCCAAGGTGCTTTTTTCCAAGGGCAACTGGACGTTTCTCTTCTCATCTTCAGAAGCTCTTTCCGTTCTTCAGAAGAATTGAACGGAAGGAGATTCTTGGATGAGGAGCGAAATATCGTCAAGGAAAAACAAAGTCCAGTTGCCTTTGGAAAAAGCACCGTGGGGATGTTTGTTAAGAGATTGATGAAATGAAAGAGGGAGAATCGGGGGCCCTGTAACGTAGGGCAGGGGATCCCAATTTTTATTTTTTTTTAGACTTAAGGACCACACAAGAGTGTGAAAGGGCTTTCCAAAGGGCAAGGAGAAGAACACAAAAAGGGGAAGCAGAACCAAGAAAACAATGTCCCTGATTTAACTGCAATTAAATTCAACTTAATTAGACAATTAAGGTTGCCTCTTCCGCATCTGATCACTGGCTCTTTCCGTGACATTAAAAATTACAATTTGGCAGTAGCGTTTGGAAGATTCTGGAACCAACACAGGCTTTCAAGGGCAAGCCATGAAATAGCTAAAACCTGGTGAGTTGCTGCCAGCTAGTGATCGGGCTCATCCTTAACATTAAACCATAATGCAGAGGGGGTTTTGTTTTGGTTTCCCCCATGAAAAATGCTGCATGGTTTATTTCCCATGATTTAATGTGTGAATTGAGTTAATACGGTTTGTCCAATGAAACATAGCTAAAGTGCGGTTTACACACTAGGCTGAGCATTTTGAGATCCCACAACTCAATTCAATCCCTTCCCTCATTCTTTGCAGCTCCTAAACCATCTCTGAATCCAGTTGCTAAAAACTGGTGGTATGACTTCCTACCATTTTGAGTTTGAAAATACTCCAAAACTATCAGGTAATTCTTCAAGAGTGGTGCAGTGGCACTGTCGTCTCACAATCAGGAGGCTGTGAGTTCGATCCTAGGTAGAGGCAAATATTTCTCTCTCTGGGCACAATGAGAATATATCTACTGCAAACTCCGCATTGGTGACAGGAAGGGCATCCAGCCAGTAAACCCTCAGCTCCATTCAGTTGCCCCGACTCCACCCCACAAGGAATTACGGGGTCATTAAACGACAAAGAAGATTGTGTAATTCATCAAATAGGCTAAACTAGTTCAAAAAACCCTCCTTAACTTAGTCCTACTCCAACGCCCCTGGCCTCACCACACACCGGTCCCCCAAATCCCCAAGTTGCAGCCCCATTAAGGTTGTTCTCTTCTGGTTTAATAAAGGTTGTTCTCTTCTGGTTTAATAAAGCACAAATCAGGTCAGGGTATCAATAATGCTGAGGTAATTGGACAAAGGGTTGGATTTAAGAGAAAGATGGCTCACTGGGCAGCCATTTTGGAGAAAGGCCTTGGTTCCCTGGCAGAACAACCTGCGTGGTTTGCGAAAAGTTCACCGCTCAGAATCTGAAGGGGAAACCAGCAAAGAGCCTTGACATGCCAGATGATAAACTTGGGATCAACATTGACCCGATTCAGCCTGTGTGGCTTCTTATGCTAGGAAAACACATTTATGATTGCAGCCTTTAGAAGTATGCAATGCCCCCTTTGGGGGGGAATGGTTGTTCCTGCAAGAAATCTGTATTAATCTATATAGAGCTCCGTATTTAAACCGTATCAGAGGCTCACCCAAATAATTCTGAAGGTTTTTTTCCCTTCCAGCTTCCGAGGGCTCCCCATTCCATAGCACTCGACATTGGGGAACTCTGAAATCTATGTTTCTACAGCGCTAGATACGGCGACCTGGCTCAGACTTAATCAGGCCCAGCTGACCGCCAGTCTGCTTAAAAGCAGAGAAGCTGCGATTAGACAAGCTCAGAGTTACCACATGAATATTTTCTTCCCTTGCAGGTGAGAAATCACACACCGGATCCCGAAGGAAGCAAGTAGGGAGGGCTACCTTGCTGGGATCCCTCGCCAAGCGCTTCCTTTTCTCTGTGTTGCATTTTCTTCCCATGACTTCAGCTTGTGCAGTCTCCGACGTGGCTTCCTTGCAATCCGTGCTGGCACAGGGAGAGAGAGAGGTCCAGCTGCAGCATTGCTGCCGCCCCTAAGCTGGTGGAGAGCTTCCTAGGTCAACTTAAGGAAGGCTCTTGCGTGCTCTTGTTAGAAAACAACCTTAAACGTAGGTGCGGGATGGGAGAAAGGGGGGGGGAGAGAGAGAGCACCGCGGCACTGCACATTTGAACCGATCATTGTTGGCTCCGAAATAAACAGTAGCAACGTGCTACCGATCGAATCTGTTCTTTTTCTTTTAATGGGTACCCAAGGAGCAATTGCACGACAGGTCTAAGATGCTTCGAGTCCAGGTTACTCTTGTCTCCAGGCATCATCAAAGGATGTCGTTCTGGGATTTGTGTTGCACGCATCGTTCTAAGCAAGGCAGGGCAAAGGTTTTATGGCGTGAAAAAATTATATTTCGTACTTCTAAACCACCCTTCTCCCCCAAAGAAGGGCTCTTGGGTGATTAATGATAGATGTCATTAATTAGGGTGCCTTTGGTGCAGGGTCCTCTAGCCCAGGGCTGTCAAACGCATGGTCACGCGCTGGCCACCCCCATGCCCGGTTTAGCGAAGGGGAAAAAAACTTGAGATACGTCACACGATGACGCAAGTTTGACACCCCTGCTCGGGTCCCTCACAAGAAAGACTGGAGCCGCGCGGTTTAAGGGGTAAAAGGTGTCCAAGAAACGCCATCAAAACTGCACACACTGTACAGTTTTTGCTCTGCTTACTCCGGGGGTGTCTTGAAAAAAACGTGCCATAAACGGCTGCATAATGTTCACCTGTCTTTGTGCTCACCCTAGCTTATTTTAACCACAGTTTATTGAATTAACTACAATGGCTGGAGCTACCGGACATACTAAATCCGTGTTTCTCAAATTTGACAACTTCAAGATATGTGGACTTCAATTCCCGGAATTCCCCAGTCAGACAAACTGGGTGGAGAATTCTGGGAGTTGGAAGTCCACACATCTTAAATCTGCTGAGGTTGAGAATGCATTAGAGTTATATCCAAGAATGTAGAGTAGAGTAGAGTAGAGTAGAGTAGAGTAGAGTATGCTCCAGATTATCACCTGGATTGACACAACATGCAGAATTAATTTGGATACTGACTTAACATACTTTACAAATTTATCATAAGAACCAATCTTACCAGAGCAGGCCAAAGATGTCCAATTAGATGTTTCTGCAAAACCCACAAATGTTCTCTACCAAATGGTATTAGAACTGGACCATTGACTTACGATGTAGCCATAATAACTAGAGACCATTAAGACCTCCCTCTTATCTCTTAAGAAAACAAAGCCAGTGCCACCCTTTCTCCTTGGCATTCAAAATGCCACCTCTTAGTCATTTGCCACATGAATGTTTCCTTTAGTTTCTCTGCCCATTGGTTTTAGAGAGTAACTTTATTCTCAGAATGGGTTGGTAGGTCAGACCAAGAAATCAACTCCACACAAGGCTAAAACTACTTTGATTGAAATAGGCTACAATAACAGATTCTTTCCCAGTCTGATTGGGCTGACCCCCTTCCTCCTCCTCCTCCTCCTTCTGTGAATTGGGGGGAAGGTCCCTGCCTGATCCCTTCTGAATGTTATCTTATCACTCTGGACTTAACAGTTTCACACACACCCCTTCGCCCAAGTACAGTTTTTGCTTATTGTCATTAAAATCATTTTCTTTATTCTCTACAACGGGAGGAAGTAAAATGTTTCAATACACAAAGCAACCTATAGAAAGAACAAAGCTTTACAAAAGAGGTGTTTTAATTATAAGCAAGACAATCGGTCTGTTGAACCAATATGTTCAAATAACAGCCAAAAGATCCAAGTCCCAGTGAATTATTATCAGAGGAAAAATCACACTGAATGAAAGTCAGGAGAATGACAAAGGAGACTCGAGAAGAGAAAAAAAAATGTGCTAACAAGGATTTAGTCAACTTAGGATCAAAAACAAGAAATAAAAGATAACAATGTGGCTTCTTTCCTAGACAGAAGAAGCCAGGAAAAAACAAAACAAACAGATTGGGGTTTTTTCTTTCATTTTTGCATGAAAATTGAAAAAATAGTATCAAAATTAATTCGACCTTTAAAAAAACATCCATTTACACAAGCTACTGGCTGTATCTGTCCAAAGCACTAAATAAATTATGGTTAACCACTGGATTACACTGGGTTCCTAATGAACGAAACAAGCCATGATATTGCTTAATGGTCATAAGCCGATTCCCTAGGCCTTCTTAAGATATTACCCCATTTGTTTTGTTTTAGCTCAATTGTGGCTAACTCTGGTTTTTGGGGAAAACTCAGCCATCCCTTCAACCTAACCTAACTTGCAAGAAAGTTAGGACCAACATTCTCTCATCTCATCCACCTCGAAGTTCAACACTAAAACAGGGCAGCAGTTATGGGTTCAAGAGACGCCTCCAGGTTCACAACTCAAAAAAAAAAAGTCAACTGCGCAAACTTGGAGTCAGTCACAGCTTCTTGGAGGGGGGGGTCGATTTTGTAGCAAAGTTACCCCCCCTCTCCCAAAGCGGAGGGGACAGAAAGTTTCCAAATTAAGTCCCACGGGGATAGGGCAGGTCTCTCGCTCCGCATCCGTCTATCCTTCAGATGCTTTCCTACACCGAGGTTCCGACGTGCGCCCCTGTCCCCCGGCTGCCACGATCCTGCGGCAAACGCCACGCGTGGGAAAAGTCCCGAGGGGCGATTTCAGGCCGTCCCCGCGGGAGGCTCCTCCGTCTCCATCTCCGCGGGCTCCTGTGGCTCTGGCGCCCGGCGCTTGGCGGAGCGCAGGAGGCTCTGGCGCAGCAGAGGATAAAGGCGCTGGCAGCCGTCGAGCCCCAGGCGGAGCGCTTGAGCCCAGCTGTCGGCTTGCCCACCGTCGCCGCTGCCCAGCAGGCCGGACACTTGGTTGAGGGAAGGCAGGAGCGCCACGGTGAGCTGGGCGGCGGCGGCGCGCTCCTCGGGCTCGGTGGGTTGCAGCCACCACTCGCCCCCCGACGGCCCGGCCGCCCGGCTGAGCGCGCAAGCCGCCACCAGGTCGTAGAGCTCGATGCCCGCGTCGGCCAGCGCTAGCCCGGCGGCGCACATGGCGGCGGCCAAGGAAGAGCCGCCGTCTTGCAGGAGCAGCGCGTTCACCTCCAGTTGCGCCCGCGGGTAGCGCGCCAGGCGCACGGCCGGTTCCAGCGCTTCTTGCAGCGCCAAAGCCAGCTCGGGTTCCTTCTCGCTCGGCCGGCTGCGGGCGCCGCGGCCGGAGAAAGGCGCCCGGCGGAACTCGCACACCAGCCGGCCCCGCTGCTCGGCCGGAGCGCCGATCCCGCCGCCGCCGCCGCTCCCCACTCCCCGCGGCCCGGCTACGGAGCACAGCACCTTGGTGCCTCCGTCCAGCTCCACGTAGGCCGAGCCTTTGGCTTGGCTCAGCAGCCCCACGCGGGCGAAGAGCGGCTGCAGCGCCGACGGGTCCCGGCTGGCTTCGGCCGCCTCGCCGCTCTCCTTCTGGCCGGCGGGCACGTACAGCAGCGGTGACTGCGACTCTTCCGGGCCCGGCACTCGCCGGTGATCCAGCGGCATGGCCCCGGCTTTTGGCGCCCCGGGTTCCGGAAGGGGAAGGGCGGAGGAAGGCGGCGAGACGTTTCCCCGGGAGCTCCCCCTGCCGGCTTCGGCTCTCCGCGGCGGCCGCTGCTCTTGGAAGGGGGATCCTGGCGCCCGGTTGGAGCGTCTCCACCGCTAGAGCGCTCATGCGCAAAGGCCTGGATTGCGGGGCTGCTCCGTTCGCCGGGACCGTCGATGGGGCTTCCCAGGCATCCAGTTCCTGGTTGTCCCAAAGGTGCTTCTCTCCCCCCACCCCCAAAAAAAGGCAACTGGACTTTCTGGTTTTTCTTTGAAGACGTTTCGCTTCTCATCCAAGAAGCTGCTTCAGTTCTGACTGGATGGTGAGGGATGGAAGGATCTGTATTCCTTGCAGGCAGCATTCACTCTCTAAAAGGATGGAAATGATCAGCTACCTGTAAGGAATATAAATCCTTCCATTTACCAGGTTAAAAATTAAGGCGAGTGGACTTTATGATCAGGCCCTCTCCATGGGAGAATTCCATGGCTGCGGAGGGTGGACTGGGAAGTTTAAAGAAGAAAAAAAAAGAAGGAAATCAACGGATTCTGCAACGCTGCTGAGATGATTTGCATGGTATTGGTGAAATTTGACTTAAGACTTCTTTACCTTTCAAGACTAATAAACCTGCGATATGCAAAAAGAAGAAAGCTAATGATATGTTCACCTCTAAATCCTTTATCTCTGAGAACATCTCCCTAACCCATCACATGGTAGCATGCTCACCGGTGTTAGTAAATATTACTGAATTTTCGGATTTTTGACTCTCCCTTTCTTTCATGGTTCCAAACAGGACAGTTGTTCACGTTAATTTTTCAAGTTTCTTTCCAGTCAAGATTTCGGGTGATGCTAACCTTACCCCCATGAGGCTTTTCCAACTAGTCAACAATCCCGATAGTCCCCCACTCAAATAAGGGCCTGGCCTTACCCTGCTTAACTTTAAAAAAAATCACCCAAGGCCCACTGGATGCTGATACCTAGGCTGGGCATAATTAAAGGAATCGGGGCAATTTCAATAAGCCTCATTATCTGTTTTGAGTTACGATTTCAACAAGCCCATCATCCATCACCACAGCTTGATTGACACGCTAGGGAAAGGCTTCATTTTCTCAGTGTTTTCTGCAAAGGAGGTAAAGGGGAACGAATGGGGTAAATCCGAAGTTTGCACTCTGTTCCTGCTGGCACGCAAGAAAATGACACACTTTGTTATTTCCGCTGTGCGATACGCAGAGTCTGCTTGTTTTATTCGGCACTTGGCCCCCAATTTTCCAGAGGTAGGGCAGGCTTGTTCGGACGGAGGTTTAAAACAATAAAGGGAGGGAGGTTTCTACGGTTAGAAAGAAGAAATGCGATGACGGCAGGCCAGGATCATCCCTGCCTATATTCACGTTATAATACCCCGAACTTAGTGCTTAATCACAGAAGAAAACAAAACTGCACAATTCCCTTTAAACTGCACAGTGGCATTGCAATGAAGGATACACTTATGTGACAACTGGAGGGCGAGTTCCTTAGCAGCAGGTGCCCCGAGATGGCATGGCTACTCTCAGGGGATGGGGCTCAAAGGGACGCAGCTCTGGCTTCACGGCCGAGTATCCAGATAATCGACTTTTCCAACCACCTCTCTTGAGTTCATGCCAGATGAATGTAGGACAACCACCTATGCTCTAGTCCTCCGCCGCTGAGGCTACAAGAAACATCTAAGCTATTGGCCTGCAGGCAAGGAACATCCTTGCCAAGTTTGATCCCAGGTGGGGTTCAGTTCTTCAACTTGCTGAGCTTCAGCTTGGCAAATTCGGTGGCCACCTGCAGGGCTTCCTCGAGGCAACCTGTGTTTTTGCCCGTCGCCTGGGCCGAGAGGTCCTTCCCTCCTCCCTTGCCGTCCATCATTACGGAGACTTGCTGCACCCACTCGCTGGCCTTCAGCCCTTTGCCGGCAACTTCCTGCAACCGACACAAAGGAATATTTGTAGCTCCGGAATGAACCGTGAGGTCCCTTGGGGCTCTCAGAGCTTGGTTGTTTTCTTGCAGACGTTTCATGATCAAATTTGTTGTCTAGTTTGGGAATGAAACTGCCTGCCCAAAAAAAACCCAACAACAATCAACCAAGTTTGGAGAACACCCAAGAACGCCACAACTTCCTGAAAGACAAAACACTTTGCAAATCGGCAATTAAACAAACCACGCTAAAGGAAAGTTGGGTGCGATTCCCAGCATCCTTCATCACTGGCCATATAGGCTGAGGCTATTGGGAGTTACGATTTATGTCATATCTGGGGAAATCTCAGAGGGTTCTTCATCGTTGCTTCAGATCTGTAACTTTAAAAAAAAAAAGGAATGGCACTTCTGTTTCTTGAAGTATCCGTATTCTACCCGGACTCCAGAGGTGCTCCTGATCTCACTTACCTGAGGAACTTGGCATAAGCAGGTAATTTTGCCTGCTTCGTCATCCACGCTGAAAAGCATCGCGGCTGTCTCAGGAGAGTGCGCCTTCAAGAGCTTCAGGGATTCATTCAAAGCCTGTAGAGAAAGAGCGTGCTGGGCACTGGCATTTGAAGCGGGACCAGGAAAGAACTGAAAAGCTGAAATAATCCCCCCATCATTTGGCAATCTAGGTCAGGCCGGAGGGAAGCCCGCAGATCGTTTCATGCCAAGATTGTGCGTGCAGCCACCTCTTCTCCTCCAGATGGGAACCAAATTGTGCTCCCTTCTCTCGGTGCTTTTGCTGTTGTTCAGTCCCAGAGTCAGGTCCGACTTTTTGCGACCCCCATCGGTCATATCTCTCTGTGCACCTCTGCCCATTTCCCAATAACACTAGCGCTTAAGAATTATATACCGCTTCAAAGTGTTTCACAGCCCTCTCTAAGCGGTTTACAGAGTCAGCATATTGCCCCCAACAATCTGGGTTCTCGGAAGGATGGAAGGCTGAGTCTACCTTGAGCCGGTCAGGATCGAACTGCTGGCAGTTGGCAGAATTAGCCTGCAATACTGCATTCTAACCACTGCGCCCATCATGGCCTCACAGAGGATGGTTGTGCTGAAAAAAGAAAGTACCTTTGCAGAAGCACCATTCTCCATTTCCAGAATGACCAGAGGCTGGTTGGGATAAGCCTCAATGAGCTGCTTCATCTTGTCCAGCACCTTGGAGAAGAAAGAGAAGCATGAGACAAATGTGAGGTTGTGTAACTGAGGTTGCAAACGATAAGAGATGGAAAATCGATGCTCCTTGCAGAGGCACAGAGTCCTTACTCTACATGTTGTGCTTAGCTGAGGGTATATGCAGTGTGCCAGGTACAAAGAAAAAAAATAAATAAATGCGCCAACTTCTGAGCCAAATCTGCCTTGCTAAAATTAAGATTCAAGACAGAAGGTGGGACACGTTATGACAAGCCTTTGCCAACGTGAGGTTCTCCCAGATGTTTTAAGAGTTGCACACCCCCAGAATTTCTATCTAGTGTGGCAACAGTTGGGAATTCTGGAAGTTTTCGTCTTGGCACACTGAAAACCTCCCAGATTGGGAATTGTTTTTTTAGGATTATGTTTTTAAAAATGACCAAGTTAAAGGTCCAGAATCAGAAAGAAGATGACACCACATAATAAAAGGAACAGCTACATGCTGCTCTTTATGATGCAGCAGTTCTTTGCAGTTCGCCATCTGCCTAGATTTCAAAGCGAAAATACAAAGAGTTCTCAGCTTATGACCGCAATGGAGCCTGCCCATCATGGTCATCATTCGTGAAGCTCATAAAACGGGTCACTGGCATGACTATCCTGAGTTTAGGATCTTTTTTTGCAGTGGTCATTAAGAGAAAACTGCAGTCATAAAGCAACCTCCAGGGTTATTAACTGGGCTGGTTTTTCTGAAAACCAGAAATGTCAATTTTCACCAAAAACCTTGAGAACGACGGTCACATGACTGTGGGACACTGCAAATGGCCATAAATCTAGTCTGGATGCCAAGCACCTAAAGTGCATCACATGAGGATGGGGTGAGGGGGGAGTTGGAACTTCAGAACCAGGTTAAGGACCCCCAGGGAGATCCGTCGTTAACTCTGGACGGTCACTGGTCATACGTCAAGGCCTACCTTGGAACAATTTCTAAGCTCATCACGAGTAACAGCACGGGAAAGAAAATATATATATATATATATCCAAGTAAGAAAATGAACAGAAAGGAAGGAAGGAAGGAAGGAAGGAAGGAAGGAAGGAAGGAAGGAAGTAAGGAAGGACGGAAGGAAGGAAGGAAGGACGTAAGGAAGGA
>JANHFL010009474.1:16672-26973 GCA_032468155.1 Oxyrhabdium leporinum | reverse complement strand
GAAGGAAGGAAGGAAGGAAGGAAGGAAGGAAGGAAGGAAGGAAGGAAGGAAGGAAGGAAGGAAGGAAGGAAGGCTCACTCGTTTCTGGATGTCAGCCTTGCTGGCCCGATCCAAATCATCCATAATCTTCTTCAGTGCTTTTAGGGCCTCTCTGAGTTCATCCTTTTGCCACTGGGGAATGATGGCCGTAGCCAGGCCCTGCAAAGGGAGTAACGTCTCGATGTTACAACTTCAGATGTGGTGGGCTCCCATCCATCGCTAAAGTCAAAGTTCTTTCCTCTGGGACTGGAAACGTTCAAGAAAGTAATCCTTCTACTATTAGCCAAGCACAGACCACCTCAGCATACAGCAATAGCACGTAAGACTTACATACAGCTTCGTAGGGCTTTCTGAGCAGTTTACAAGGACAGCGTATTGGCCCCCGACGATCTGGGTCTCTCATTTGACCGACTTCGGAAGGATGGAAGGCTGAGTCAACCTTGAGCCGGTCAGGATCGAACTCCTGGCAGCGGGCAGAGTCAGCCTGCAGTATTGCCTTCTAACCACTGCGCTACCATGGCTGCGGAGTATGACAGCTCCTGAATTTGCATTTGCTAGACAGGGACCCTCTTTGGTACCGATACGTAAAGTCCTGTCTATGAACCCAGCCAGCAGGCTGTAAATGGCAACTCTCTAGCTAGCTTCGAGATGACGAGCCTTGCTAGAGGATCCTAGGAGAGAGGGGCTACAAAGGCCTTTTTCTTTCCTTTTCTCTTTCCTTACCTCGCCAAGATCCGCAATCTGACGTTGGACGTCTTTGTTGGGTGCCGTCTGGATCTTCACTTTGGTTTCTAGGTCAGCCAGCTGTTTGTTCAGACCTTCTGATTTCCTCAAGGCCTTGAAGAGAAAAAGAGGTTACAGAAGAGAAGGCCATTTTCTCCCCAGCGTGCCCAAAGGGAAAACGATCAGGTTGACTACTAGGAGCAAGGACTGGCCTCTTAGCTTTAAAATTAAATGGGGATCCAACGGATCAGTCCCGGCGTTATCGAGACAGGCCAGCTTCTCAACTCCCTCAGCTTCCCCAGAGCATCTGGCTCTCTTCCTTCTCCACTGACCTTCTGTGCTTCAGCACCAGTGACGGCCACTATCCTCCGGATGCCCTTCGCTATGGCTTCTTCAGACACAATGACGAAGTGTCCGGCGTGACTCGAGTTCTGCAAATGCCTGTCAAAACATGTCAAATTCAGTCCCAATGGCGCTTTTTCAGGAGGCAACTGGAGTTTTCTTGTTTTTCCTTTTGAAGACGTTTCGCTTCTCCTCCAAGAAGCTCCTTCAGCTAGGACTGGACGGTGGGGAATGGAAGGATTTATATTCCCTGCAAACAGCTGGTCATTTGCATCCTTTTAGAAGGTCGTTGAGACACTTGGAGGTTTATCTGTGTCCTCAGGGTCACCTGATTGGTGCTCCTGGTTCCTGTAGCCTGCAATTTCTCTCTCTCTCTCTCTCTCTCTCTCTCTCTCTCTCTAGAAATCCGTTCCTACTCTCACACACCATTCAGGCTGCCTCTTGAAAAAGCACCTTTGGGACAACCTAAGACCTGGATGACTGAGAATCTCTACAGATGGCAAGTTCAGAATGTTTAATTACCAATGCTCTCAGCAACTGAATAAATGTCTGGATCTGAAGGCTTAATCGTAACGCATGATTTCTAGTTTTGGTTTCCTGACGCAGGCCTTCCCCCCCCACCCCATGACCCCCCTGTACTCACGGGCCCCCGCAGAACTCGACCGATGTGACGGCACCTGCTGCGCTGGAGGGATCATTCAGCATGTCCTCAACTGGTATGCCAATGGAGACCACACGTACAGGATCAGGATAAGTCTCATCGAATACTGCCCGGAGGCCTTGGATGGCCTTGGCAGCTGCCAGCGGACAGTCCTTGGCGTACACAACCTGGGAAATTGATCACAGGGACACCGAAGATTAGCAGTGTCAGCGTGCGCGCAGCTTTACTACATGAGACAACCCAGGAGCAATAACAGCAAACAGAGGCTTGTAATAAACAGCAGTTCTATCTACAAAAGAATATATACTATACATACATGGACTATAGGCAGAGGTCAAATAAGCAGCAATTACAGCAGGGAAGGACACACAGCGAGAGTGAGAGTGAGAGTGAGAGAGAGAGAGAGAGAGAGAGAGAGCCTAACAGGGCCTCTTATTATACAGGCTCTTAAAGGGATAACAGCCAAAAACCTTGCTGACTCATTCTCATCATTACATCATTGCAGCAGTTGGTCAGCTCTGTGTGTGTGTGTGTGTGTGTGTGTTTTCCCTGTAAGAAAAGAAGAGACTGACCTATCTTCTGTATACCTCATATGCATCTGGACAGAGAAATCCAGTCGTCTCTAGTTATCCACTTGTTTCCAGAAACACAGGGAAATAATTACATTCCAAAGGGATTCAACACAAGGACACCGGCACTCTGTCTCACTGTACCTTGGCTTCTTGAATCATTCCATTAACAATCTCTTCTGCTTTCTTGATTTCCTGGGTAGACATGGCTCCCTTGGCGGTGAAGTCAAACCGTAATCGGTCCGGAGCCACCAAGGATCCTCGCTGATCGGCTTCTCCCAGCACAGAACGTAAAGCAAAGTTGAGGATGTGGGTGGCAGTGTGGTTGCTCATGACGGGCCTTCGCCTTGGCTGAAAGGTAAGAGAGACGTGACTGGAGATGAGAGGATCAGTTTTATCAAGGATCCAAAAAAGACAGGGTCAATTCTATAGACAGCCAGATGGGGTTCATAAGTGATCTGGGCAATAAGTAAGTACAGGGATCCCCAACCCTGGAGCTGCAGCCCACTACTGGGCCGTAAGCTGTTCAGAACCGGGCTGCAGAAGTGGCGGATGAGCATCCCCGCTTTATGCCAGCAGCAGGCGAGAGTGCGCATGCGCACTCAATCTTGTTGTGGCCTATCGGCTTCCGGCCCCTCCAGCATCCGAACCAGAGGTGGCGGCAGTGTGGGAGTCAGGGTCAACATCAAGGCAACCTGAGAGCTCCGAGGGGGGAAGAGGGAATGAAGCTGTCAGAGAGAAAGAGACAGAGGCGGAGCCTGGGCCGTCTGTCAGCCCTCAGGAAAGTCAACAGCCACCAGATCTGGAGGTGGCTGATGAGGAAGAGGAGGAACAGTTGAGTCCAGTGCCTGACATGCAGATGCGCAGAAGGCAGAGGAGAGGAGAGCAGTGGAAATCTATGGGCTGATCCTTGGGAAGGAAGAGCCACCGCTACTAGCGAAGCCCCACCCTAGCTCTGGGGATAAAAGGCAGGGGTCGGAGACGAATAGATGTGGCAGACAACTATTCATCTTCCGGCTGGATGGACTTGTTAGCCTGCATTGAGAGAAAAACGTTTTGCTGCTGGCGCTCCTAATACAGGAATCTTTGAGTTAACTTCAGAGGGTTTGTCGTGTTTGGGGAGCTGAGTCAGAACAAATTTGCACGAGCAATGGGCACATATGCCTGCCACTTGTGTAAATCAGCCATACTCTCTCCTGTCCTGCAAACCCGGAAAGGTTGGGGAAATCTAGGCTAGTGCATCGAAGTTTAATCCTGATTTGACCATAAAAAAAGGATTAGATGGAAGAATCCAAGTCAAATTTCTTTGACCTTCTTACATCCTCGAGTCACTCACCTCATCAATAAACAAGCGCACAAAATCTCCCACCTTGAGGCTCCCATAGACTGTGCCCAGGTGGAGCACGTAACCTCCTCGGACTTGTACATTTTTCACCGTAAACTCCGTCTTCTGCAAAGCAAAGGACAGAGTCAGCGGACACGATCCATCAAATCAACCAAGGAGGTTGATGATAGTAAGATCGATTCCCAACGAGCTGAAAGCATGCTAGATCCTAGAACCTGTTCTGCTCATCTCTTACTGGATTGAAGAACCGGTTGTGATCCTCCAACATGCTAGTCAGCAGGCATTAAGGGGGAGGAGAGTGGCGCATTTGTGCCCCAAGCCCTCCCATTCTGAAAGGGATCGAGGTTCCCACCAAATCTATATGGACGACCTACGTCTTCTGCGCCATCATCTTCTTTAACGAAGTAGCCCTCGTCGTAGATCTGCCCACCCTGCTCAGCATAGAAACAGGTCTGGTCCAGTACAACCCCACATTCTTGGCCTGTATGAACGTCCTCCACAAAGGTCTTTTCCCGTCGGAGAGCTTTCACTGTGGCTCCAGGGTTACCAAATTCTGCCGGTCAAAACGGAACACCCCAAAATAGGGTCAAACAAACAAACAAAAGACAGGTGAACTTCGTATCACATCAGGAAGCAACAAGGACCATGCAAAAGATGGGCAAGAACTGTCATGCCATTGGCAGAAGAGACCATTCAGGGCCAGCCTTCCTCAACAGGATGCGTTGGGACACAATTCCCAGAATCTGTTGCCTGCAAGTCCCTACTCATCTGAAGCTGTTTTAGATATCTAGGAAAACATGTTGGCCCTGGGACAGGCAGAAGGTGCCGCATAAATGAACAGCCTGAAACTCACCATAGAAGCCTTCTGGATCTGACCGATAGTTGTATTTGGGGGAGTCGTCGGTGGGCTCCAGACCTCTGGCACGGAGATCTTCAATAGCATAGATGTCCAACATGATGAGATCTTCATCACCCCCTCCCTTGCCCTGGGACTTCAGCTGGAAATGTAACAAAACCCAAACGTGAAGGTTGGATTAAGGGACTAAGTTGAGGTTTGATGCTATTATCTTATTCTACTGCACCAAAGGAAGTCGGAAATCAACACCTTTTCTTTCTTTTTTTCCTTTGCCCTAAACTTTTCCCTTCCCTTATTTCCCTACTATTTTCTTTTATATTTTCTATTATAAACTAACAAAAAGTCACCTTTTTCAGGGCCCCCGTAACTTTGAATGGTCACTAAACAAATAGTTGTAAGTGAAGGATCACCTCTACAGATGCCCTGTAAGATTGAGATCGGGTCGGCAGTAGTCCAGCCCTACCTGAGCGGTCTTCCTTTCCTCCTCAAAGGCCTCCATGTCGACTCTTAACCCCTTCTCTTCCGCAATTAGCCCGGTGAGATCCACAGGGAAGCCGTAGGTGTCATATAGGAGCCAGGCTGTGTCTCCTGGACAGGGACCAGAAAGAAAGAGCCAACTGTCAAAGCGCCATGAAAACATCTCGATCCCCAAAGGGAATACTCTTTGTGGCTCATCCTGTCTTAACAGCTGAGCTTCCCTTTCTCTTCGTCCCCTCTAAGGAAGAGGAGAAGAAAAAGGAAGGACCTCGCGCAACACGCCTGGAGAGCTGGAACGGCAGAAAGGAACGGCAGAAAGGATGAAAAGGTCTTTTAACAGAAGGAAAGAAATCTGATGTGAATGAAGTCAGGCCTTTCCGCACCAAAGGATAAAGGACACTTGCCTTCCAATAATAATTAGAGCCCCTAAATTTGTGGTCTACAGCAGCCATCTGGAGGCACTGGCAGCGGGGTGGGAGGAGGGGATGGTTTCACCTGCGTATATGTTGCTTTCACGGATTCAACCTTGGGCATGCCTGAGCTCACCGACCACTTCTGTGGCCCGGTTCCACCTGACTTTACTGCAACTGGCATCTTTTAGTGAAAGTACCTTTCAACTTCAATCAAATGGGAGTCGAGGGTTTTGTCTTTCCTAAGGGATCAGACTGGGGCGGGCCTGACAGATTCCTATCCAGCCCTACCATACGTTATACTAACTAGTGACCTTTTCAGAGAAGTAAGACTATCCTGAGAGATGTGTGACTTCACACGATCTTCTGAGTTAACGGGGACCATTAATAGGAAGGGTAACGTGTTACATACCAGGGATTATTTTGTTGTCTCCCAAGCTCTGTATCTTCCTGTCAAGAATGCGGCGTCCTCGGTTGAGTGTCTTCAAGAACTGCACCTCTTCTTCGTTGATAATATCTTTCACCATGTCTGGATCTTTGGTCAGTTCGGGGAAGGCTCCACCCTGAGAGGAACAGGATTCAGTGAAGGAAGGCCATCTCCTCTGCTCAGAAATTCATGCCTCTTAGAGAAGCGCGAGCAGCAGTTTTCCCTGAGGCTTTCTAGGTAGTGTGGAGACTACAGCTCCCAGAGTTCCAGCGGCTCTACTCTATTCTGACTAGAGATTGGGGGCAACTACCCAGAGAGCAAAACACCAGAGTAGGATTACCAGGGACTGAACTACCACATCGACCAGTGTGGCGAAGAATCCCTTGGGAGCACTGAGCTTCTCATGAGCGTAGCGCACAGCACGTCGGAGGATGCGCCTCAGAACATACCTGTAGTAAGGAAAAGGAGGCAGAGTCCCTTTTACATTGTCGTTATTTCTGAGCACACTTGAGATGCAGAGAGAACTGACTATGAGTGTGGTAGGGCAGAGGTCCCCAACCCCTGGGACACAGCCCCTTACTGGGCCGTGGGCCGTTTGGAACTAGGCCACGAAGGACAACGCCTGCGCACGGAGCTCCATTTGCACCAACGGCAGGTGCTTGCACTTACGTGAGCGGCTGTTTGCGTGAGCGGCATGCACGCGCACCCACCGGCCACAGAAACGGAGCGCATACTTGTCCCTGGCACGGTACCAACCACTTCTCCCCCTCTCCCCTGCTGGGCTGCCAAGCCGGAAAGATTGGGGGGATCCCTGCCTTAGGGGGAAAAGCTTCAAAGGGGATCCCGGCACTTCAGTGCCGTTTCAAGGAATTCCCTTTGCTTTTATCCAGGCTTCGCCCCCCCCAAAGGAATTTTACGGGCAGCCTCACCCTCTGCCGGTGTTATCGGGTCTCCCCCCATCTGACAGGGCTATGGTGATAGTTCGGGCGTGGTCAGCCAGGACTCGATAAGCCATATCTATCCCATCGACGTCTTCCTCCCCGACCTGCCCGGCGTAAGGTCGGCAGCCAGTCCCCTGTGAAAAAGAATTCCCGAAAAAGGGAATTTTCATGAATGTGAGCCAGTGCCAGTATTTGCTTATTATTTACTATTTACATCAGAAACCTTGGTGGCGCAGTGATTCGAATGCAGTATTTCAGGCAATTTCTGCCCCACAGCTGGGAATTCGTTCCTGACCGGCTCAAGTTTGACCCAGCCTTCCATCTTTCTGAGGTCAGTAAAATGAGGACCCAGATTGTTGAGGGCAAGAGGCTGACTGTGTAAACCGCTTGGAGAGAGCTGTTAAGCATTACAGGGTAGTATATAAGTTCTACTGCTATTATGTCTTGCATTGATCATCCATTTTTCCTTGAGATTTCGAAGTGCAGACTTCGCAGTCTCCTTTCCTTGTTATAACCATCCTGTCAGGTAGGCTGGGACTTGCCTCCAGAAGTTGTGGGTGCTCCAACACTGGAGGCTTTTAAAAAGAAACCGGACAGCCATTTGTCTGAAACGGTCTAGGGTCTCCTGCTAGAGCAGGGGGCTGGACTAGAAGACCTCCAAGGTCCCTTCCAACTCTTGTCATTCTGGTACACTCCATTTTCCCAAAAGGCTTTCAGGGCAGCCTGAGCTAAGCTATCCAGAGGCCGGAACCTGCACTGACAAAGTGACCCGCCCTGAGCTTGGGGCCTACCTTCTGAATCGCCTCAAAATAAGGCACAAAAAGATCGGTGTCGTAGTTGGACATTTTGTTCTGCAACACGGACACCAGCCGTTCCAGCCCCATCCCGGTGTCGATGCTTTTTTTCGGCAGTGGTTTCAAGGTCCCGTCAGCCTCTCTGGCCCAAGAAGAAAGAAAGAAAAAAAATAAAATAAAGAAATAAATATATCTGTCACTGTCTCTGTCTCTGTCTCCCTCTGTCTATCCCCCCTCCCCCCCCCAGTTGGGATTAGGAAACACGAGCAGAAATCCAGTCCTTCCCCTTCGTCCCAACTTCATGCAATCTAGAAACTACGCTTTTTAAGACCGTGTACTTAAAAGCAAATTAAAACTAATATAGAGCAATGCAATACAGGTCGTCCTTGACCTACAACACAGTTCGTTGAGTGACCGCCCGATGTTACAATGGCACTGAAAAAAAGTAACGTATGACCGTTTATCACACTTTACGACCCTTGCAGCATTCCTACAGGACTACCTGTACATAGATAAAGCAAATCTATCGTGCACAGATATAGATAAATATAAAAGTGGGGATGGAATTCTTCAGGGCTCTTCCTCTGTTTGACTGGAAAACCCACAGATGGGAGTAGAAGGAAACCGATTCCTGCATCACCTGTTGAACTGGATGAACACCAAATTCCAGATCTCGAGCACGTTGGGATCATCTTGATTGACCAGGTGGGAAGCGTCTCGGTCCCCGATCCGGTCGTAATGCATCTCGCTGCAGGGGCCACAGGGCCCAGTGTCTCCCATTTCCCAGAAGTTGTCCTTCATGCTACCTGGAAGAATCTTATCCTCTGCCAGACTGAAGGAGAAAAAAAGTCCACGAGTAACAGAGTGAGGAAAGAGCCCACAAGTCATAACTTCAATGCTCTTCAATTAATTAGGAGCCCACAGTATTTTCAAATAGCTTTGAAAATATTCAATAGCCGGTGAGCAGCTTCTTAATCTCAATTCTATATAATCACGCTGAGAAAAGTTATAACCAGGCCAAAAATCTAGCAGCTGTCTCCATGCAATAAATGAACTTCGTTGCTTTTAATAAATAAAAGAATGGAATGGAATTCTAGGCATAAGAGACGTGGTGGCGCAGTGGTTAGAAGGCAGTATTGCAGGCTAACTTAACTGCTCACTGCCAGGAGATCGATTCTGACTGGCTCAAGGTTGACTCAGACTTCCATCCTTCCGAGGTGGGTCAAATGAGGACCCAGATCGTTGGGGGAAATAGGCTGACTCTGTAAACCGCTTAGAGAGGGCTGTAAAACACTGTGAAGCAGTATATAAGTCTAAGTGCTATTGCTATTTCCCCCCACCTTTGTGGCTTCCAGATGTGACCCTGGGAAACACGAAATTCCAAGAACAGTAGTCCCATCACAAGTAGACGGCGTGAGGTTAGGAATGTTTGTGTTTGTAGCCCACCTAGCAATTTTTTTTAAAGTAATATTATTATTACACTAGCAAATCTAAGAGAGTGCTATTTCAAAACTATAAATACTGACAAGCAACACCCCATCAGCTGGGATAATGCTCCCTTCTTTACAGCCAAATAATAAACCACCTTGGAAGATTCTTGGTAAAAATGGTGGTTTAAAACATCCAATGTGAGAAGCAAGCCAGAAGATCAAGATGTGGTTTCTGAATGGCCTGCTTTCCACTAAACCAAAGCTTCTAAGTTTTTGGTTTTGTTTTTTTTTCCTTTCAGGTTCCCTTCCCACTTTTAAAAATTACAGAGGACTCTAAAAAGAGTGATGGGATTTTAACGCACTATTATTTTTAAACATGGCAAAGAATTTCAATTTCACAGACCCTTTTCGGAGGTCCTGGGAATACACTTTAAGAAGCACTGCACTCAAGTAAACTCCTTTCTAAATCCCAATTCTTAATTCAAAAGTAACAACCAACCTGGAATGCGTTAAATTTATTCCCAGTTTATTTTTTTTTCTTAGGGCACCAGAGTTTTTGCACGATGCCAAGAAAGGGGACATTGAAGGCACCGACTCGTTGGGCAAGATTAAGAGAGGTGATCTCTCTTACACCTCCTTGCCTGGTCTTTTAACACCCTTCGCTTCTTTTGGGAGGAATAGGGGTTGCTTTCTGACACTGAAGGAAGAATTTCCTGGGTAACCCCAACTCACCCGAGATCCAGCCAAATTTGTTTGCAATCTAAGTCAGGTTCCAAGCCGGCTGCCTCGTTGCCACCAAAATAAGTCACATAGAGCCTTTCGATGGGGATGCCAAATTCTTTGGTGAGCAGGTCCAGAGCAAGCTTGCAAGCCAGTTCCTGAGCGGACAGTGAAAAACACGGGCTGTGAAGGCCTTGCCAGACAGAACGATCTACCGCCTTTCTTTTCGCATTTCACTTTTTTTCTAAATACGGCAATAACAACGCCAAGCCATCGCACAGACAGGTAGCCCTCGACTTATGCCCACAATCGGGGCCAGGGTATCCACCCCTAAGCAAGGCAGTTGTTAAATGAGTCACCTCCGATTTTATGACCTTTATTGCCACGGTTGTTAAGCAAATCACTAGAGCGAATTACACAGTCGTTAAAATGAACCCATTAGATAAGATAAGATAAAATGAACCCATTAGATTAGATAAGATAACCCATTAGACAGAGCCTAGGTGGCGCAGTGGTTAGAGTGTTGAACTGCAGGCCACTTCTGCTGATTCAATCTAGCGGTTCAAA
>JANHFL010009474.1:0-14585 GCA_032468155.1 Oxyrhabdium leporinum | reverse complement strand
GTTCTTAAAAATTCAGAGAGACTGGTATAGATCTATTTCGGGCTTTTTTGCCCTCATCAGCCAGACATACTCTTATGTATGCATGCATGCATGTGTATATATATGTGTGTGTGTGTATGTGTATATATATATATAATGTGAAAATAAGTACTTTGAATATTTTGCAGAATCCATCTCCTTTAAAAAATTTTAAAAAATTAAATGTCCAAAGGAAGGGACCTTGCACCGTGCATCTGCTCCAGTTTTAAAACATTTTCTGCAACGTCAGAAAAAATAATAAAATTTTGCTCCCTGGAACATTCTGTCCCGTGATATGTGAATATGGATTCATTATTTTGTGTAGGGGTGTGTGTGTAGAGGACTCTTGAAGCATGGTGCAAACAACACCCCCTTGCATAAAATAAGAAAAAAAGCTACAATAGAAATTCCAAGTGATAATAATCAGCTCTGAAGATCACATGAACATTGAATGAATATTTCAATAAAACTGCTGTGAAGTAGCATGTTGTACACAAAAAGACTAAGGATCTCCCAAGTCCAGAATGTGGGACCCCAAATAATCAGCTAAACAAGCCAGAATGGTGTAAGCAAAGATGCCCAATTGTGTGGTTAAAAAAAGCCAAGATGGTGCCTTATAGGTTGGATCAAACTTCAACCCCTTTTAGGTGTGATTCGTATAAAGATGGGTGGAGCTTCACTTATATGGTTTTATGTGGATATTTTGATCACACCCTGCAGTCCTTCTGATTGTAACTATTTCCATAGGATGATGTTTCCCAACCTTAGCCGGTTTAAGATGGGTGAAACTCAACACCCAGAATTCCCAGCGAGCTCCAGTGTTGGAGCACCCACAATTTCTGAAGGCAAAACATTTGTTCCACTGATAAATTGCTCACACTGTCAGGAAATTTCTCCTTAGGATCTCTCTTCGCTAAGCTTTCATCCATGACTTCTGGTCTTGCCCTCCGGTGCAGTTCAATAACCATCATAAAGGTGTCCAAATTTTCCATTTGATAATAAAGTCAACACCGTGGTGGCACAGTGGTTAGAGTGCAGTACTGCAGGCTACTTCTGCTGCCTGCTGGCTGCCTGCAATTTGGCAGTTCGATTCTCACCAGGCTCAAGGTTGACTCAGCCTTCCGTCCTTCTGAGATGGGTAAAATGAGGACCCAGATTCATGGGGGCAATAGGCTGACTGTAAACCACTTATAGAGGGCTGTAAAGCACTGTGAAGCGGTATATAAGTCTAAGTGTTATTGCTATTGCTATTTATTTAGCCTATGACACATCATCCATGGATTAGCAATGTATATTAATGTTTCATAAACTCAGCAGAGGCTCAGTGAATGGAACTGCAGTCAATCATAACCGTAGGAACAGAGATGATGTCACAATAGTCACACAGTCAGTGGGGAAGATATATCTTTGTCCTTACGACTTCTGAGATAGTTTTTCTTTGGGTAGGAAAGGCGTAATTCTAGATGAAGTAGAGAGCAGAAACACAGAGGTGGTGTCAGAGAAAGGAGGTGATGGGAAGAGCTATGTAATACTGCCAAATCTGCTTTGGGGGTTCATACATCACAACGAAAAGGAGACATTGTGCTCTTCCTTGATTTAAATTGTCTAGGAAACTATTTCTTGGGACCCTTCCATTTGCTTCAGGTAAAATACCTGGAGGTGCATTCTACAGCATGTGTGGGAAGCGTTATGTTGCTGGCAATTAAATGTGGAACAGATGCCATCAACTGCCAAGGAGATTTGAATAGCAAAGCAATTAACCAAACTACAGCTCTAAAACAGGGTGAATAACTTTTTGATCTGGTGACTCAGAACTGGGATGGGGTGAGGTATCAAGAGTCACATGGGACAAGGCCATCATGCCTAGAAAAGAACTTCAGATCCAGAACGTGGTCAGAATAAAAAAATATTCAATGGATATTGAAAGATAAAACACTTCATTGTCTTTTTTTTGGGGTGGGGTGGGTGTTTGATGGGTTGCAGTGAGAAAATGCGATCCAGGGAGCTCTAGGCCCACAACCCTCATTTTTACTCTCTTGAAGGTCCCTTCTGAGATATCTTTGGCATCCTTCCTTCTGACTCAAATTTCATTTAAAAGGTAAACGTTTCCCTCTCCAGTCATGTCCGATTCTAAGGCATGGTGCTCATCACCCTTTTGTGGCCGAGGGAGCCAGTGTTGTCCGAAGACAATTTCCATGAACATGTGGCCAGCAGGGCTATATGCCAAAGGCGCATGGATTGCTGTTACATTCTCGAATGTCAGGTTCTGACATTCATTCTCCCATGTTTTGTTTTATAGACAGCGTTGAACATGGTCAGTGCCTGCCTTGCAGAGGAACTGAACAATGATGGAATTGTATGTGTTGCGCTCCATCCTGGATGGGTGAAGACTGACATGAGAACAGAACTGGTATTATAAGGTGGTGGCGGTGGCAGCAGCAGGGGGGAATAACAAATATTCTCAAAAATTTGGAAATGTAGTAAATGAGGGCCAGTTTGATGAAGTCACCCAGCCAGCTTTCATGCCTAAGCTGCGACTAGAAGTCACCATCTCCTGGTGATTGGCCCAAAGTCACCCAACTGGCTTTCTAGTCCCAGAGTGTGAATCGAATTGAAAATTAAATCTTAAATAACAACAAGAAGAATAAGAATAAGAATGTAAAGCAATTTGCAGAACCATAATCCAGCTTCTCCTTTTCCTGCAGGCCCCCGTGACAGTGGAGACCAGTAGTAAGGGTATGGTGAAGGTTATTGCTGGCTTAGATTCATCATCACCTGGCACTTTTCTAGATTGGGAGCGGGGGGGGGGGGAATAGTCTGGTGAACAGAATAAGCATCCTTGAGCTTCTCTCTGGGAAAAAGAATCAGCTTTGTGAACTGAAAGGAGAAATCTTCCCTCTGGTTTCTGCTGCAGGAGGAACCTTGTCCCTAAACACAGAATGACGGCCTCACTGTTGTTTATTATCAATAAATGCACCATGGTCACGGAAAATATTGCCATCACCTTTCATCCCAAGTGCCGCATATCGGAAGGGACCATGGTCTCTCCTATGGAGTGGTTGCTGTTGCTATTTATTTGTGTTATTTATTGGTGGGAATCTAGACCTAAGAGTTCAGAAGCATCACAAAGGATGTGCAAATTGGGTGGGTAGCAGACAGGAGGAGTATCACATCTCTTCTGATCGTTGGAGATGCTTTTCCCAACCCTACAAACTTTGACAAGCGTCAAGGGTTGGCCCCAAACATGCAAGGCCTGTTTTCCCTAGCAATTCTTCCCGCTATGCTCTTGAAACACCCATCGGAGGATCTGCCACTGAGACAATGCCTTAAGACCTGCTCTTCCCAGGAAAATATTTGCATGCCATAGCCCCAGGCAAATGAAGAGATTGTGTCAGGAGACACACCTCTTTCCTGAGTCCTAACACTACAGTTACTAAATGACTGTACAGAGTCCAGGCAGTACAAAAAAGTAAGAGTTCACTGAAAGGATGGCTCCGTTAGCTCGTAGCATATTGGTGACTGGTTCCAATCGGGGAATCGGGCTTGAACTGATTCAACAACTGGTGAAGATGGCTGAGCCTCCAGAACATATCTTTGCAACTTGCCGGAGCCCAACTGGACCTGGAGGGAAGGTTTGTAGAGAGTTATCATGATTGAAGAGCAGGGAGAAGGTGTCCTGTTGCTCTCAAAGCAGCTTTGCTTTACGTTCTTGAGGAAAGTGTACCAGTAGTTTCTCTACCGTCTCTAGTTACCTTAATATTGCTGCAGGACTAAAGCTACAGAAGATAGCAGAACCTACAGAAAGACTTTTCACTCCAAAGAAGTAAGATATAAAGCTTAAAAAAAGAAAAAACAAAGCCAACTGCTTAAAAATCCAGAGAAGGAACAAAGCATTCACCTAGCCTTTAGTCTAAAACAATAATATTTGCAGGAGCCTCCTGACGGAGGGAATTCTACAGGTGCGTTCTATAGCATTCGTGGAAGTGCTATCTTGCTGGCAATTACTGTGCCTGAACAGATGCCTGAAGAGATTGAAATAGCAAAACAATTAGCCAAACTACAGTTCTAAAAATGGATTACTTTTTGGTGGCTCAGAAGTGAGATGGGGTGAGGTGTCAGGAATCACACATAATGTTGCACAGGAAATAAGATCAGATCAGATCCAGAGCTTGGGCAGAGTAAAAATTTGTTCACTGGATATTGGAAGACAAGATAACTTCTTTGCCATTTTTTTAAAAAGCATTGCTTTTGGTGTGTTTACGGTCTTGAGATGATGGGTTGCAGTGAGAAAATGCGATCCAGGGAGTTCCAGGCCCACAAAAACAGGGAATCCCCTACAGCTGCCAGCCACAGGCTACCTAGAAAGGCGAGATGAACCAGGAAGCAAAATTAGAAGCTTTGCCACTCTTCAAAGCCTGCCTGCCTTGTCTTGTTTTAAAATCACATCAGTGTACATTCACTGACATGAGACATAGGACAGGAACAGAAAGAGAAAACCTAGATAAAATCCCTCCCACACACACACACAACTCTAGTAGTAATCCAGAATGAATTATTTTCAGAAATACAGTTCTGGTTTCAACTTTTTGATTCTTTTTGCTGAACAAAAAAAAAGAAATGAACTGGTGATTTATGGATTTGATGGCTAAAAAGGATAGTTTATGGAAAGAAGGATATTGCGCTGTAACCTTAGAGAAGGTAAAATAAAAATTGTACGTATAGCTGCTGTTGAGATTAGAAGCCACTTCTTGGATATGTTTTGCTCTTTCTCTTCGACCTCTTTTACTTTATTTCTTTCTCATTACTTTCTCGCATTCCTCTTTATTTTCAGTTCAAAACCTATATTGTTTTTGCTGAAAACTTTTTCATGAACATTTAAAAAAAAAAATACAGTCCTGTTTAAGTAAAAGAGATCGAAGAACGATTAGAATGACTTGGGAGAAAGTTCCAAAGGACTCAAGGATGGGAAGCAAATGTTTTCCATTACTCCTTGGATCTTCTTCTCTTGTCTTGACTTCTTCTCTTTAATTCCAGACCTTGAATGATCTCGCTAGCAAGCATTCCAACATTCACATCATCCAGCTGGGTATGAGAGCTCTCAGTTTCTTTTCTGTTCCAATTTGACCTCCGTCTTTAAAAAAAAAATCCATTGGGAAATCTACATGGACTATGGACAGTTGGATAGTGCCATATGTGTATTTTAGCTTTAAAATGTTTGTATCTCAGTGCAGGCAATGCTCGATTTACTACCTTAATTAACCCCAAAATTTCCGTTGCTAAGCAATATAGTTATTAAGTGAGTTTTGACCTTTCTTAACACAGTTGTTAAGTGAATCACTGCAGTTATTAAGTTAGTAACACGGGTGTTAAGTGAATCTGCTTGGGCGGGGGGGTTGGACTAGATGACCTACGAGGTCCCTTCCAACTCTGTTAATCTAATCTAATCTAATCTAATCTAGTCTAGTCTAGTCTAATCTAATCTAATCTAATCTAATCTAATCTAATCTAATCTAATCTAATCTGGTTTTCCCATTGATTTTGCATGTCAGAAGGTTGCAAAAAGTGAACACATGACCCCAGGACATTGCAATTGTCATAAATATGAGTCAGTTGCCAAGCGGCTGGATTTTGATCATGTGGCCACGGGGATGCTATAACAGTCAAAAGTGTGAAAAACAGTCCTAAATTACTTTGTTTTCCGTTGTAACTTTGAAGGCGGCTAAACAAATGGTTGTAAACTGAGGACTTTCTGTACAAAATGTTGCATAGGCAGCAGCTAGGGCAATGGAAATGTGATTCCTTCTCAGTTGCTGACCCACAATCTTCTAGGACCCACATCCGCTTTTGGCCTCTCTGATAAGGGTCTCGTTTTTCCCATATGTACATGGAAGAGGTGGAGGATCAATCCAGTGTGAAGACAGCTGCTTCAGTGGTTAAGTCTCTTCTGCATGATCAAGGCTTAAACCTGCTGATCAATAATGCCGGTGTGAACTCTTATGCCACTCTGGAAACTGTGGAGCAGCAAGAGATGCTGTCTGCTTTCAACACCAATGTGGTAGGGCCCATCCTTGTGGTTAAGGTAAGAGAATCATCGTCTTCTTCTCTCATTCTCAGACAAGAGAATGACGATTTGGTCTCACGTATTATGAAATATGGTAGGCTAAACCAACATGGGAGAAACCTACGGCCCTCTAAAAGGCGTTGGACCACAGCTCCCAATATTTATTGCCACTGACCACGCAGGTAGTTGGAGTTATTTAGCAATGCCTGATGGATTAGTGATTCACATCCTGTAATAAATCCTATCTATTGTGTCCTATTTATTTTATTTATTATTTAGCGTTTGGCAAATACATGGTCTTATCAAACAGTGGACATTGCAAGCTCTTGATGGACATTCGGACACAATGTATATTGTCAAGGAGCACCCCAGACACACTGAGAGGTATTGTATGCTGCAGTAAGGTCGATGAATGCAGCTGTTGGTTTTTAAGCCTTTGCTGGAAACCCGCCTCGATCTGTCCTGTTAGGCCTGATCTGTCTTGTATCCGTTGCCGTGTATTTAGAGAGCCAGGAGTTCTAGAAAGTTGTCTGGTTGCCAACTGTCGCTAACTGCCAATTCTTCAGTGTAGTCTGGCTGCCAGTTGTTACTAGTCGTTTGATTCACACTTCTGTGCTATCCAGGGCGCATCACGAGGAGGCAAACTAGCATCACACCCCATCATGTCCTATAATATTACTCTATTCTATGATAAATCTTATAATTTATGGTCTACGACTGTGACTGCTATGCTGTTTGTGTGTGCACTGAGAGCTTATGCACCAGAGATAAATTCCTTGTCTGTGCAATCACACTCAGCCAATAAAGAATTCCATTCCATTCCATTCCATCTATTGTAAGGTGTTATTAACATACAGAAGCTTCAGAGTCAAAACCGAAGTGGGTTCAGTGATCACAGAAAGGTATAAAGATTGTTGGGATGTTGATTTGGATGTGAGATGGAAGTGCGACTAAGGAGATGTGAAAGAGAATAAGAAGAAGGAATGGGCCTGCTGAGACCAAAAACAAGGGGTAATATCTTAGAGATAAGTACATGATTCTGATACTAGCCATTCAGTTTCTGGGTTGTTGTGGTCTTAATTCACAACTTAATGTATCTCGTTTCCTTCAGGAATTTCTGCCTCTGCTGAAGAAAGCAGCTCGAGAGGCAGCCATAAAGGAGATGAGCTGCCAGAGGGCAGCCATCATCAATATAACCTCCAAGTTGGCCTCCATTGAACGGGGCTTTGAAGTCATGAAGGGACCGATGTACCCTTATCGTGCAAGCAAGGTAGGTTTTCCTTACTTTGATAGCCGGGGGTTGTGTGATTGGGTCAGGGCATCAGAGCAGAGAGGTTTCAAAAGAAAGAAAAGGATAAGGAGCTGATCTTAAGAGTTCAATTTTCTTTGCAGGCGGCTTTGAACATGGTGACGGTCTGCTTCGCTTTGGAGCTCAAAGAGGAAGGGATCCTGTGTAGTCTAATCCATCCCGGCTGGGTGAAAACAGACATGGGAACGGAGCAGGTACCATAAAGGATGTAAAGAGGGAGAGCCAGGGTTTACTACAGAGACAGCAGCGGTCCCATGTTGGAGCTGAGATGGCGTAGTGTATCCATCTCATTTCTCTTTGTTCTTCAATAGCTTTTCATACTGTGGACCATAATATCCTTTTGAATCAACTTCAGGGGCTGGGGGGGGGGGGACGGGACAGCACCATTTTGTGATGGTTCTTCTTTGTGCCTGGCGACATCTACAAGTAAGGTGATAGGGCAGTGGCTGGAGCAGCCATCCTTTTGTTGCTGTTGTTTGAGCCAGTGAGGGAGAATGAATGGGCAAGAGTACAGGGCCCAAGCTTTCTTCCCTGAGGATAGTAACTCTGCCTCTCTTTCTCTCCCAGGCTCCTGTGACTGTGCAGAACAGTGTGAGAGGCATCATCAATGTGCTTGCTAATTTATCATCGGCCTCCAATGGGGCCTTTCTCGACTGGAAAGGCAACACGCTCCCTTGGTGAGATGTGCTTGTCCTTTCCACCAAGAAAAAAAGGTGTTGGGCATATTTATCTTTTTTTTTTAAATTGTATTTTGGTATCACTGTTGTGTTTTTAGTGTTTGTATCATGTATGATTTATATTGCATTTGCTGTACATTACGAGGGTAGTTCTGATTTTGATGGTATAGAAATATGTTTAATCAACCAACTAACCAACCAACCAACCAACTAATTAACCAACCGACCAACCAACCAACCAACTGTCTAATCGCCAACCAACCAATCAAGATGGAAACTTTCACTAGGGAATGACTTCCAACTTTGAACTTGTTTGCATTGTAGATAAAGTCCTTGGCAGGAATCAATTTCAATTCTAAATTAGTTGTGGGTTTGTCATCCATAAATTTGACTTACATCTGCTGGAAATCATGCAACGTAAAGTATTCTCCAGCTCTTTTCTGTGATTCTTAGTTGCTATATTGTTATTATGCTTGGTTGCATAATCCGCCAAATGTTTGGACTGGATTTGGCATTTTTGGCCACCGATCAAGCCTTTCGCAAAGACGTGGGATAGGCAGATGTTGTTGTTTGATGGTGTTAGAGGTATTGCCATGGGATGTAAGCTATTCCAAGTAAAACTGCCTTTTGCAATTGACAGATGATTTTGTTCAAGTAGTGTTCCAGAAGTTTTGGAACTGAACCCAAGGCACCTATTATTATTGTTCCTATTATTATAATCATGGTTGGTCACATAACCAGTCAGATGTTTAGACTGGATTTGGCAATTTTATCTACCAATTGAGTTCTAAATCTGGGATATTTGATGGTATTAAAGTTATTGTCGCAAGCTGTTATTATTATGGTTGGTTCTGCAGTCAGCCAGATGTTTAGACTGGGTTTGGTTATTTTTATCACATAACAAGTTATTATTATTATTATTAGGCTTATTTTGTTTTCTTTTGTGAAGCAGCAATCTAAAGTCTAAGTCATCGTTTCACTCTCCATACATGACTCCTGTTGCTTAAAGTACCTGCTGTTCAACATGGATGTGTGACCAAGTATTTATTCTCTATAGCTATACGGCGGTGAAGGAATAGATTTGAAAACATTTTAGAAAATATGATAAAGAATGTTCAGTTTCCAAAGACTGCAATAAAAACAATAGAAATGCCTTAACCTCCTTTTTCGGCTCTCTTCCACAGGACCGCCGGTCTAACATGACATGTTTCATGATGTAGTTCAATATATTTCCTGTTCCTTCCACTAACCTCTAAAGGTAGTGAGCCCTCCACATCATAGATAGATTGAAATGAAAAATATATATATCAATTTGTTACACTCTGTAGTTAAAATTCAAAATTCAAGCTCTGCCCTTTGCAGTGCCAGGTTCTGAAGACTTCTGAAGATCATGGTCCATGGAAGGCACACCAGGAGATCATGTTCCCTCCCCAGTCCAGAAAGGTCCCTGTAGATGATGGTATTAAACCAGCCAACACTTTAAGAATACCGTGCACACTCTTCTGAATGGTCAAGGGTGCCTTTGAGAAGAAAAGAGAAAGGGACAGAGGTTTACCATCCAGAAAGGACAGCATTTTAAAGGGTGCCTGTGTTTGTGCAAGAGGGGAGGTGGGAGGGAGGTGGCTTTAAGTGTTTTTTTAAAAAACACAATTCATGCCCACATTACAGCCAAATATAAATCTCCCAGGACTAGTCTGAAACAGTACGTGTTTAACATTAAAACACATAAAACATTGGAAAGCCTGGATCCATCTAGAAGGACTCCTTTTCCAGTTGGTGCAATTTGTCCCTCATTGAACAAATGCACAGCTGATGATTCACAAGAAGGCAGACAGACTTCTCATCTGTAATGTTCTCCTGCTTATTTCAGGCATCAGCCCAAAAACAAGTTTTGAAGGGGCCAAAAGGAATTCTGAATGGGTTGGCACCATCAGCAGAAACTGACCTGCGTTTTTACTGAAAATGAATCCTAATTTTTTCTAACAGCGGTTCAGGGAATATCCAACTATACTAATCCAGAGGGTACATTTTTGATCGCCACAATGTCAGTTTTGGTTTCCACCATGTAAAAAAGAGGTTGAGACTCTAGAAAAAGTGCAGAGTAGAGCAACAAGGATGATTAGGAGACTGGAGGCTAAAACATAAAGAACAGTTGCTGGAACTGGGTATGCCTAGTTTAATGAAAAGATGGAATAGAGGTGACATGATAGCAGTCTTCCAATATCTCAGGGGTTGCCACAAAGAAGAGGGAGTCAAGCTACTCTCCAAAGCACCTGAAGGCAGGACAAGAAGCAATGGGTGGAAACTAATCAAGGAGAGAAGCAACCTGGGACTAAGAAGACATTTCCCAAGAATTAGAACAATTCATCAGTAGAACAACTTGCCTCCAGAAGTTGTGAATTCTCCAACACTGGAAGTTTTTAAGAAGAGGTTGGACAACCATTTGCCTGAAAAGCTATGGGGTTTCCTGCCTGAGCAGGGGGTTGGACTAGAAGACCTCCAAGGTCTCTTCCAACTCTGTTATTCTATACTTCTATACTTCTAAATCTAGATGAGCAACCTTTCACATTCCTGAAGACAGAAACTTTCTCCAGGTTATGCAAGTTTGATTCTGCAAGTAGAAACATTTCATATAGGTGTAGAGCCTACAAATTGAGCCTCCACCTATTGTGATTGGTTATTTTATCTCCGTCTGATTGATTTGCCCATTCTTATTGCCCTTCAGTTATAATCCCTGAGTTTATGACATGCTGCAACAAGAATCCTTAACTGCATGGTAGATGATTATTTCTCTCCTGCAACTATTTCTGAATGGTGACTTCGCTGTACCTGCATACTGTAGTTCCCATGTCAGTTTTCACCCAGCCAGGATGGATCAAAGTGCACAACATTCCTTCTTTTTCCAGTTCTCGGATGAAGCAGGCAGTGACCATATTCAGAGCAGCCTATAAAACAAAATTAATCTTTAACAAGGTCAACTTTGCCAATTCTTTCTCCTGCCAGGAGCTAAACTTCTGATTCTTTGGTCCAAAGAGCAATTTTAGTTAGTGAGTCAAGGGTTACTGGAATTAAAAACTAACCCATGATCTGATTGGAGAAATTCTGGGGGTTCTTATCGTCCTAGCTCTAGCTATGAGACAACAGTCAAATTTTTAGTAATTTACGAACATGGGAGCTTCATGAATTTCAGGGCGATATCATTCCAACGAGTCTAGAACAACTCACTGCAGCCAACTCGCCACGCCCAATTATTTATTTTAAATAATAAAATAGAATTGCTAAATTGTCCTACAACAAATTGTCTCGTGGCGAGCTGACCATGGTGAGTTATCCCATGGCAAGTTGGCCACAGAAAGTTGGCTTTGGCAAGTTGTCCAATTCCCGACACTGTAGCACAGGAGGCATGTCTTGTGAACCTTGTAAGATGACATTGTTGGATGGACACTTGGAATACAAATGAAGAGGAACGTGCTTGATTGCAGTTTTACATGTTTTAAGTGGATCTATTATCTCTCCTCATTTACATCAACACATATGTGGAGCTAATAAAAGTACTGGAGGGATAGACAGGCAAGGAATGTGTTTCATACCCAGTTGAATCACATGAATGTTGGCATGCTTGTTGGCCAATTCTTCCAGAGCCTAGAATTGGACACAAGAAAAAAAGTTAAATAAATTAGAGATTCAATCGATGGGGTGGGGGGTGGGGTGATGTTTTGCAAAACGTCTTTAATTAAAGAAAGGACAAAAGCTACATCTATTGCTTCTTGTTCCATCTTGTCTTGTCCACTCCTCTCTCCTCCCTTTCTCTCCCCTCCCCTTCCCTTCCAGCAGTTCAAATTACCTTTCCCAAAAAATTATAATCCCACAAGATCAAATACACGGTGTAACTTGAAATCAGAATTTATCCCTTTCCAAACTGGATTTGACGTTCTATTTCCAATCATTTGTAAATTGTAGACAGGGCATAGAAAAGAACACAGCGTAATAAACAGCACAATTCTCTGACATTTATCAGTGGAGAGTTACCAAAGCAGCAACTTAAGAGACTTCTTATCAGTTGGCAACAGACTTCTATCCTTCTCTCAAACCTACCGCTTGATGTAGAAAGTCTGCACACAAGCTCCCATATTTATGAGCAAATGTGAGCAATAACTTTAGAGAACTGGGAAGGAGGAATCAGTTGAACGTTTAATTACAATCACTTGAATAAACGCAAAGGCTAATGAAGGCACTATTGGATCAACTGCAGCAGTAAAGTCCAAATTAATGTCACCAAGTTCCAGGTCTCTTCTGGGTCATTGGTAAGAAAGAGGCCATGGCTGCGGGCAGGAAGGTAAGATGATCAGATCTTCACATCCAGATTTCATACGTTTTTCTCAGGCTGCAAGCCCACATCCTCAAGAACTAACTTGTTCACAACCAGCCAACTCCTTAATCAAAGGACTGGTCCAAATGGGGTGGAGGTCTTGAGCATCTCCATAGACGTTCCCAAACACCCATAGAACATTAAGATCAAAACAAGATCAAAAGAGCTGTGGTGGCACAGTGGTTAGAGTGCAGTACTGCAGACCACATCTGCTGACTGCTGGCTGCCTGCAATTTGGCAGTTCAAATCTCGCCAGGCTAAAGGCTGACTCAGCCTTCCATCCTTCCAAGGTGGGTAAAATGAGGATCCAGCTTGTTGGGGGCAATAGGCTGACTCTGTAAACCGCTTAGAGAGTGCTGTAAAGCACTGCGAAGCGGTATATAAGTCTAAGTGCTATTGCTATTGCTATCTGATAGGGGACAGGACACTAGTGAACCTGTGTCCAGGATTGTACATAAGCAAAAGAAAATACTAAAAGTGTCACCCAGATTCAGAACTATTCGAAAAGACAGAACTGCTCCAGACTGGAGTCTACAGCAAAGTCCAAACCATTCAAGATGGTCACCAAAGCTGCATGTTTATAGCCTCAGCCCTGCGGTCTGCATTGTACACGCGATTGAAATAAGCAAGGAGACAGATTTGGTCAGGCAGCCTTGGTTGCCATCTTGGTTTTCTTTTCCGTCTCCCCACAAGACGTCTTCGGATCCCCCTCCCCATCCAGAAGAATCTGCTGACAAAAGCTTGTGCATTCTTTGAAAGAGACCTATGGACCGATTCCTTCAAGGCAGCAAAGCCTAATCGGTTAAAATATAATTGAAACTAGACTGATTTTTTTACCATCATTTTAACATCTAGGATTTCTCAAATTACTTGTGTTTCATGAAGTCTTAGCTTCACTGGGGGAGAAAAAAATGGAGAGAGAGAGAGAGAGAGAGAGAGGGAGGGAGAGAGAGAGAGAGAGAGAGAGAAGAGAACTTAGGATTCTAGTCCAGCAGAGGGGAGGGTCAACCTCAGAAATCCGGGTCTTTCAATTTCAGACCTGCCCTGATTAATGTTAGAGCTCATACTTTTCAACTTAAGTCTTGAGAAATTAACGTTTGTGAAGTAACTTCAGGTCGAAATTTCTCTTCTAAAGTCAAAACCACATTTCAATCTGTTTTTCCCTGCTTTACCACTGCTCTTGAAGTAACAAAATCTCCTCTACCTGCTTTACTCAAAAGGGAAATCCAGGTAGTCCTCGTTTAGCCACGACGCCGAAGATGGCGATGAAAACGTATGTTTCCAACCGGTTCTCACTCACACTGCAGCCTTTGCAGGTTTGTAAAGGAGAGGAAAACTGACGTAAGATCATCAAAGTGTGTAACGCTTCTCTTTGCAACTGCTTCATTTAACGACCGAGTTGCTGCTCCCAACACATTCTGTCTGCCTTTCACAATATACATTTTTTGTGACTTTCGGTGGGGTATTGTAAGATACCTTTAAAAAAAAAAGCTTCCCTATCAGGGGAGGCAGTAAAAGGAGTTATAAAATCGAGTTGTAAGAATTGAGTTATGCAATGGAAACATTAGCATAAAGTGATTTTCCAAACAGGGTTTGTTTTTTTTCTCCAAGAGCCCAGATCATAATTACATGTTGCTATGGCAGCTGGATTAGGTGAAGTAACCTCTAAAGGCAGTGAGCCCTGCAAGATGACACTTATTTTTATGGCACGGAGGGAAAGGTTCATGGCTGGCTGCAGCACCAACATTGCAAGACAGGATGAGGCCAGAGATCCTTCCAGTGGAAAATGGACTGGTCCCACTCCAGGTTTGCAATGACAAACAAATTGGATCAGCTCCAGTTTAAGCGATTCCAAGAGCAAATACTGCCTTGGCAGCAGCCGTTTCAAACAAGCCGGAGCAGAAATGAGAAGCCCTGCCGTTGAAAACAGGTCTGAGAGAGGGGTCCTTGGTGCTCTCTGAGCTGCCTTGTTTTCTTGCCGATGTGACGTTACAGACATGCTCCCATGAGGTCATCTAGCTTGGGCAAATGAAGCGTCTGCAAGACAGCAAGACAACTCAACCCCTGAGATTACAGATGAACAGAGTTGGAAGGGACCTTGTAGGTCATCTAGTCCAACCCCCTGCCCAAGCAGGAGACCCTACACCATTT
>JANHFL010009468.1:1451-14256 GCA_032468155.1 Oxyrhabdium leporinum | reverse complement strand
GAGAGGAGGGGTGGGTGGGGCAAGCCAGGAGTGGGATTTGGGGGTTTGGCAAACCCCGCAGAATCTTCACTAAGGGTCCTCCCAAACCCCTGCGAACCTCCAGCAGCCCACCCCTGTCTCCATCCTTCCAAAATACCCTTGTATCCATTAGATCCATACTCTAATTTTTGTTCTTTAAACTTGTCACCTCCCTCTTTTTCAGGATCTCATCAACTTCATCCAACCATGACTTTTTCAATCTTCTCCTCTCCCTTGATTCATTCACTTTTCCCCCAGTTGATCCCATTTCCACAATACCACTTCATTTTATTTTTTGATACTGGCCGTTAATTTCTCTGTTTGTTCCGAGGTCAGTAAAATGAGGGCCCAGATTGGTGGGGGCAATATGCTGACTCTGTAAACCACTTAGAAGCTGTAAAGCACTGTGAAGCTGTATATAAGTCTAAGTGCTATTGCTATTCATTGTTCCCCTTATCTGTACCTTACCCCACATGCTTCTGACTTTTTATTTATTTATTAAACCGGCATGGTGCCCATCTCACGGTTGGAGGCATCTCTATTCTGATGTTACGCTAAATTTCCTAATGATAGAAATGCGACCAGAAACAGAGATTGTTTCTCCTGCAAAAATAGAAGCCACTTATTTTCACTTCAACCTCTTGTTTTTCATCTCTGTGCTTACTGGCTCAGAACATTTTGTTTGTAGCAGGGAAAGCTCTGTAGCTTAATGCAGATATGTGACTCCCATGAACATTACATTCAAATTAACAGCACAGACACATTCCATTTGCATACCAATTTCACTAGAATGTCAAGGCAGGAAGATTTTTAATTGGAGGCAGCATTTGCAAACATTGCACCCCCTCCCCTTCCCTACTTACACCTGAGACAGTTAAACTGCTAACAACTGAAAGAAGGCCAATTTCTACAGTACAAGTCAGTAGCGACTTGCAGGATGGAACCGTTCGCCAGTCATGTGCAGAAACTAAAGGGAACAGAATTCCCATCTTTATCAGAAACCAAAAGGACACAGTGGTAAAAAACAAGTACCTTAACTAATTAACAACTGTGCACTTGTACAATGCTGACTGCGGGGCCAAATACACAATTACGCACAAAATTACGGAGTCCTTGGTGCTCTCTGAGCTTGGTTGTTTTCTTGCGGACGTTTCTTTACCCAAACTAGGTAACATCATCAGTGCTAGTGCCAAGTCCAAAAATGCCAGGGAATTTCTAAAAGCCTGGCACTCTGACAAATTGATCAGCAATCAACAGACACATAGACATTACATAACAACATCTACAGACTATAGACATTACACCACATAGACATAGACATAACAACATTTATGGACTATGCAAAAGAGACAATCAGCCAGCCCAAAAGAGAACAGAAAGACTCCACCAGTAATCAGCACCCAGATCAGCATAGATTAACTCCAAGGTCAACTTCAGACCAACAATCAAGTAAGCAATACCCCAAGCAAGAAACTGGCAAAGAGCCATCAGTAAACAGCCCAACCAAAGAATCTCTAAGGCTTTCCCCACCCACACAGACAGGCAAGACACCAGAATATGAACTGACAGCAAACCCCACTCCTTACCAGCACTGATGACGTTACCTAGTTAAGGCTAATGAAAGATCTATAAGAAAACAAGCTCAGAGACTATCAAGGAATCCTCATTTCAACCCTGAGCTACAAATATTCTCCTTTACTGGTAATGAAATGTCTGCAAGAAAACAATCAAGCTCTGAGAGCACCAAGGACCCCTCATTTCAACCCTGAACTACAAATATTCTCCTTTATTGGTACCACTAAATTACACTTGGATTCAATCACTGACTTCCAGATGCCTTTGATCTCCTTAGCTATGGATCCTGTCTGCTAAGAAATTCTGGCAAGGAGAAGAGCCTTTTCCGCTGTGGCCCCATCCCTGTGGAACAATCTGCCACCAGAGGTGAAAAGTGCTCTCAACCATTTGGAAGGCCAAAAGGGTACTAAAACTTGGTTTTGATGCTTGGTCTGAGGCCCCAAAGGGGCATCTACCTCTGGAGATGATTGACAGGATAAGAAGGTCTCATTCCCATACCGTCCATCTCTTAGCTTATGGTTTCAAAATTTTAATTTGTGTAAGTGTTTTTTTTTAATCAATCATTTTAGACCAATCACTTGGTCTACCCAAATGTGATAGTGCTATATATTACTCAAAGGAGAATCACAGTACACTGCCAAGTCCATTAAATCCATTCCAACAAATAAGTCCAGACTCTGCTTGAAGGCATTCAGAAAAGGAAAGCTTCTCTCTCTAGGGAATTGTTCCCATTGTTGAACTGAACTTACTGTTAGGAAGCTTAGTGTGATCCTTCACCACACTAAACTGATTTAGGCAGTTGCAGCTCCCTCTGCAACATCGAATCACAGTCATGTGGAAACAGCAATCCCAAGTTTATTGCCCACATCGACAGCTGTGCAACTAAGGCTTAGAAGCAACAAGCCAGAAGAAAAGCCAAACAGTTCTAGAAGCTGTTCAATTATGATACCAGACTATCTGGATGGAATCCTGTTCGTCTCTGCATTCTGAGTAGGAGCGGCAGATACTGAAAAATGTGTGTTTATATAATCAACAAAATCACATTACCTAATTCATTTTTCATTCATTCGAGTTGAGCTTAACTGACAGTAAACTGAAAACTCATACTAAAGAAGTCAGCAGGTCCATCACTGGTTTCCACTCCATTTGAATAGGAGGGGGGGGAAAAAAACACCTTATTTTCAGCTTGAGATGGCAGTGGATAATCAATGGGGTGCCTTTTCTAGACCTTTTCAGAAGAATACTATTCTATTTGAAGTGTTAAACTTTTGCTATGGCCAGCTCTTTCTAAAACCTCAGGCTCCAATACCAGTTGCAGTCTTACCTAAGTGAAAAAAGTTCTAAAAGCAAGAATTGTGAAAGTATGATCTTCGAAGTATGATTCACCAGTGCTTTGACAGTCTTACTGTAAACTATTTCAGGGAAGCTAAACATAGTCCAAAGGCAAAGTAGAATACAACTGCCTGAAAATGTTGGGATAATTTACATACTCGTTGAGTGGAAACGCTTGTGAGTCCTTGCATTAGCTATATTCATAAATCAAAGAAATATCAAAGCATTTGTGTGTAATACAAGTTGTTTTCATTACTGGCAGTATATTGCTTGGTTCTGACAGGAACACACGTGCTCTCCCTCTATGCACATACACGCACAAACACATGCACACACACATATTCTGCTGCCATTGTTCATTTAAAATATACTGTGCTATTAATGTAAGTTAGCTAATGCTTTCTTTATTCCATTTGTATACATACCCCATGTCATATATGTATTTCAGAAAAATGAGTACCAGAAACACAGAATGAATATCAATTAACTAATTAACTATAAATCTCAGCCCAACCAGAGACAATATACAGGACCATGTATGTGTGCTTTATTTTTATGGTCAATATTTCTTCTAAAATTTACAAATATTCCATTATGCTAATATAAATGGAACTTTCTTATAATTTAACTGCAAATCTTATATAATACTGCTTTGTCTGGAAGCATAAAGTTTCTCTACAGTTTTTCCAAATTGCTTTTGATATAATATTGAAAAACTGAAAATTAGGAACGTGGAAAAAAGCTCAGTCAAAAATATATTTGCTGAAGATTATGAATGTATGATTCAGCCTCTCTCTGCTCCATCAAAAATTGCCACCCCTCCTGCTCTATGCTAATTAGCTCTTGTGTTGTACACCTTGACAACCTAGTTGTAGAGGAAGAGTGGCAACTTAGTCCAGCAGGGACTAGAAAGATAATCCTGGTCACCAGGGATCACATTTGAGTTTTGGTAATGCATGTCTCTGTGTTTGGGAAGGAAAAGATATTGAAATGCAGAAATGTAATGTTAACTATCTAGGGGACACCCTCTCCATCACAGAAATTCATCATCATCATCATTTAATGGCCCCATTATCCCTTGCGGGGTGGAGTCTGGGCAACTGAATGGAGCTAGCAGAGCATTTAATGGCCGGATGCCCTTCCTGTTGCCAATGCGGAACTTTGTTCAGCAGATATATTCTCACCGTGCCCAGAGAGAGAAATATCTGCCTCTACCTAGGATCAAACTCAAAGCCTCCTGATTGTGAGGCGAGAGCTCCACCTCCAGGCCACCGTACCACTCTCTCTCCATCACAGAAATTGAGGGGAGATAAAAGCATGTGGGAGATGGACATATCATAGAAGTAATGAAAAGAAAGAGACCATTTAAGCCAGTGGCCCCCAATCTTTTCGGCTCAGTGGACTGGTGGTGGCAGCGGGGGAGGAGGGATGGTTTCACATGGCCTGGTTCTGAACAGGCTGCGGCCCAACACTGAACCACAGACCTGGGGTTGGGGATTCCTGATTTAAGCCAGTAAGTCTACGCTTTTTCTCAGTGTGGGTCAATGGCAGTTACAATATGCATAGGACAGACACATGGGTATAAGTCATGAAGGGAAAGACACAAAAGGGCAGAAATACAAACCTATTCTAGTTATACCGGTCTTCTTCTACAAGAAACTTGATACCTGATGAGAACCTTCCCAAACCACCACCATCTCACCACCCTACACATGGGTCCCACATTGCATGCATTTCAATGCCAGGCTAACACCTTTCTCTTCCAACAGGCATTTCAGGATGCAATTACTCTTCAATGCTTTCCGTAGTATCTACCACAGGTCTATTACTCAAAATTTCATAGTCTGCATTATTCACTTTTTTACTGTTTAAATTTATTTGCTGTTTTCTAGTGTTTAATTATAAACTACACTGTGACTAATGGATGCAGAAGTAGAATCAATAAGATTGATTTAGAAATGAATTTTGATTCCGAGCTTGGGGGAAAATATAATACAGTAAAGTAACCTTTATCTGAATAGCTGTTTTCATGGAAGGAGAGAAAATGGAGTATTTTTTGCTTTTAAAAACCACAGAAGAATAACCCTTCTAGATCAGATCAGGATCCATTGTCGTTCCAGCATTTTGTTTTTCACAATGATCAAACAAATCCCTGCAGGGCGTGCATAAAGAAAAGATAGAGTCTTGTATCCTGCCTCCAGTGTTTCCTGCAGCTGGTATTCTGGTGAATGAATCTTCAGTTCTAACAGCTATTGACAAAACTCTCCTCCATGAATTTATGGAATTCCTTTCTAGTGCCAGACTACATATTGTAGTCATGAATTCCACAATCAGTTTTATTATGCTAAGATGCACAAGCACTTCATGAAACAGAAACACATAGTTTGAAATACACAAGACTCAAGTAAGTCAGACGGATTTCACTGTGACTTATTCCCATGTAAGGGAAGTCAGAATGTATTCATTATGGTTAACTAATCTATTTCTGTTGAAATTCTAACTTAGAATAATGCCATTACATCTGGAAAAACAAGAACATATTCTTACTCAATAAATAAGTAAGGAGGGAGGGTGGTCATCCAAGACATTAGCATCTAGCAGCCTAAGCAATGGCTCATTACTCTTAAAAATATCAATGTTACACACTTTGTTCCGTGCAGAAAAATCCATGTCTCCATTAAGAAAAAAAGATAATAGAAGTATGGATAAAAGAAATGTAACCGAAAACTACGGAGAACAATTAAAGTAGAATAGATAGGGGTGGGGTAGGGAGATTAATATTGAAGACATAATATAATGTATTAGAAACATTAAAGAAGGGTGTGGAAACCCAAACTTGAATGGAAAGGAGAATTACCAGCTTCTCAAAGTAAGAGAATCAAAATGATATAAGCAGGCCCCTGTTTTATCAGTGCAGAATTAATGAGGAATCCAAATGGAAATAGAAATTATTGCTGATCAATTGCAAATTATCCATCAACTCATTAAGGTATTCACATTTTGTATCAGACTTACAGAATAAATACCTATTCTTTTCCAAGGAACTAATGTTCCAAGGAACATTAGCTGATGCTTGTAGGTGTGAAAATACTACAGTACTGGGTGGAAGGATAATGATTATGACCTAATTGGGAAGTAATTTGTGGGACTTACTCCTGAAATTTCTGGTAGATGTTTCATTCCCAAAGTATGTAACATCATCAGTGCTAGAAGGAGTAAGGAATGCTCTCATTTTATATACTAGTGGTTTGCCCTGTCAGCATTGGTTGGAGTGGCTTTAGGGATTTTTTTTTGATTAGGGTATTGTTTACTCTTACCTTGTTTGTTTGAGCTGGTGGTATCTTGATTGGGGTATACTTCCTGATTGTTGATCTAGCATTAATTAAACCAATAATCAAGGGAATAGAGCTAATCATTCATCCATCCATTCACTTGACTCTTTTTTAAAAAACTCAGTGTCCTTGGGACTTCAGTTGTGGAAAGGACATAATGATATGAATTAGTTCTAGGATTATGAGAGAGAATAATATTCTCTGTTAAATTTACACAGATGAATGCATGAAGCTGCTCCAGTCAAATCAGTTCACTGGTCTATTTAACTAAATCTGTCTCCTGTGAGACATAATAGCTGTACAGAGTCTTGGACAGTGAACTCTACTAACTAAAACTCCCTTTAGTAAGATTTAACGTAAGGCCACTACCCCAAAACCCATCATTTACATCTGATTTTTTTCTGGACTCTAAAATCCATTTCCTTTAAACCACTATTAGAATATGTAATAATATTTGTACAGGTTTGGAATCCACCTCCAAAAAATATCTCAGAGGATGAGGGAGTGTGACTGTGTTATCTGTCTGAAAAAACTTAAACTAGGGTTATCTTTTCCTGAAATCCAAGAAAGGTAAACACCTGTATTCTCATACATTCCAAGGCTCCTTGTGGAAACTGAATCCAAAGCTTTGCACAGTAATAATGTCGTATACCAGTGTTTCTCAACCTTAGTAACTTATAGACAAGTAGACTTGCAACTCCCAGAATTCTCCAGCCAGACATGCTGGCTGAGAATTCTGGGAGTTGAAGTCCACTAGTCTAAAAGTTGCTAAGGTTGAGAACCAATGTCATACAGTAGAACTCTGGTCACGAACGCTTCTGACCACGACCAAATCGGGTTCCAACCAAAAAAATCACGAAATGTTTGAATCTGGTCACAAGCACATACTTGGGTGGTGATCAAACATGACTCCTGACCCAGAAATTCTTGAAGACAACACATTAGAAGACGAAGAAATAGCCAAAGATATAGAACGAATTATGGTCGTGACCAGAGGTTCTACTGTATACTGTATGCTGTACAATGCCTTAGTGATAAATAAAAACCTATAATTCATGTTCAGTTTAACTCTTTTAAGTGTCAGGTTTCAAAACCAAGAAAGGCATGGTATGACTCTTCCAAGCAGCTTTCTTCATTGTTCCACACTATAGACTGAATCTTGCCAAACTAAAGCAAACTGCCACCCACATGAAGCAGATTCTCTGGGAACTATTAGGGAGGAGCCATCCTCATCCTTTTTCTCTCACACAAACCATCTGAGCTGAGTTCTCTCTTGCTCCTCTGGAATGCACTCCCTCCCTCCTGGGAATCCAGACTACATTCAATGACATCAGGCTATCTTAATGAGGCTTTCCCAAAAATGGACCATCAAAGGATGCTCTTGTAGAAAAGTATGAGGAAAGGGAATAATGAAATTATTTGTTATAATTCGGTAAGGAGCAAATTAATGCTAACATAGAAAGTTAAATTAATTCTAGTGTATTAGATTCATTTCTCTCTGGTTATGCACGTCACTGAGGATAACAGAGAATTTAGTATAGCACCAGCCCAAAGGCATCGCTACTTATCAGAGAAAGGCTGGCTTCACTTTTTGTAAACACATTAATTAGCACCTGGAACATTCTTAATACTTTATTGTCCAAACAACTGAAAACATTTGGCAATTGTTTTAAGCAAATGTGGTTGTATGTTAATTTGTAATAATCAGAAGGGGGAAAGGGTGTTCATTAAACAGTTTCTCTTCTCTACCCCGCAGCTTGTATAATGATTATATTGTTCATCTCAGTGAGCTTCTGCCCTTCAGGCTCTCTTTCAGAAATTTAGGAATACTGGCCCTTCTAAAAGCAGGAATTGTATTGGCTTGATGTAATTAGTGCATCATAAATATCCTTTTCTTATATATATATATATATAATTGACAGTTGATAATAAGAATATTAATGTTTATGACAGGGAAGCCTTAAAAGTGGAGGCACGACCAGGCTTATAAGGAGATTAATATTTTAACTATTTAGTAAATAAATTAATCAACTATGTAATCTAATTGCCAAATAATTTTATTCTACAGTATTGTTTCTAACAATCTATCAACATTTCCTGCAATGTTAATGAGCACATTACAAGTAATGTTCACCTACAGAAAAAGAAAAACTCAGTTGATCAATGCATGAATTTGCCACTTTACTTCTCACTGGACTTTGAATCCAAGTGGATATCACTTCTAAAGATGACTGGGGAAGTAATGATTGCTTAGACTCCACCCCGCAAAAGATTACGGAGTCATTAAAAGATGATGATGATGACAGAAGAGGAAATGGCATCTCTATGGTCTGGGATTTGGGAAATAACAAAAGGAAGCTTACACCATGCGCTCCCTCTTTCTTCTGTACATGTGTCCAAGTGTTGTCCACATGTTTGAAAGGGAGAGGATTTGCTGTACGAAAGTACAAGCTCAAGACCTAGACAACACATGGATACATAATTTTCTGGGCAACAATATGAAAAGTGCCCCGTTGCTTTTTTTTTTCTTTATCCTAATCTAAGCTACAACCCATTGATTTTATGGTGGCCTTCCATCCAAATACAAACCAGATCCAATCAGAAGAGCTGTCACTTTCTGGCTATAAGATTTTTTATTTATTTCCCCAAGACAAAGGCATCTTAGTGTCCTTCCAGTTCTAACTCTACATTATTTTCTGGAGCATCTTCTTGGTAATTCATTTTCTCCTAATTCATGTGTTAGTGAGCTGCCCTCACGTGCTACTCATTTTTTCCTCATGGTTCTTTGGAGCCACACAATGAGTAGGAAAAATTAGGTGAGTGGCCATTTGCTTTCCTACCATTTCTAACGTTGGTCTCTAAGGAATATATTATTTTATTTCCGACAAAATGAGAGCAAAAAAAATAATGTAACTCTACAAAATTTAAAGCCAGTAACCATATCCATCTAGATTGTAAGATGAAAAAAATAACAGCACTATTAGCATTGCTATCACAAACATCCAATATCATTGCATTCTAATGTTAAGACAATAGAGAACAAAGAAGACACACAACACAAAATATAAAATGTCAATTTGTATCCGAGACAAAGGGGAAAAACAAATGGCTTGCTTAAATTTGTTTCTATGTGTATGTTTGGCAGCAACATCCTGAGTTTTATCTCTGGATTATACCAGAATGTGATGCTGCTTATGAAATTGTTTGCATAATACCCTTGTATAATCTCCCATTCCTACAAACTCTTTTCCTACTCTGCATTCAGTGATGGGACTCAGTTGCTGTTTTTCAATTATTAAGTCCTAGTATATTTTCTTTCCGGACACATTTCATATGCATGTTTCATATGCAAAGCTGCTGGGATTTTGCGGCACTTCAACTTTCCTTTCTCACTTGAAACATTAACAAATATTGCCAGGTTTAATTTATACATACAGCACAGCTCCTAAATCACTGCAGCGTTTTGGACCCAGCCTTGTTCATCAAGCTCCAAAATAATTTAGCAACCCCTTAATTAATTCCTAATTGACATCCTTGGGTCATTACGCCAACACTTTCATTGGGCTATGTACCAGCAGACAGTGGCTTAAGGGCTGTTTTGACATATGAGAATTCTCCTAGGATGCCCAATAAAACTTTTCCTTTCAAAAGTAAATTTTCTAAGTATTGCAGCTGCCAATTGTTCAATTGATTAACATCCAAATTCTGGACAATTTTGCTTTAAAGTCTCTGCTGATCTCAAAAGGAATTAATATCAAGAAAGGTACAACTATTTGTGACAAAAACAATGGGAGACCTAATCAAATTTCCTGCCCCATTTTAAGCAACCTTAAAATTATCCACCAGGTAATTCTATTTCATACCTTGCTGCTAAGGGAGAAGGGATCGGGTGAGCCTTCTCACCTAGGTCACTTTCCTCTTTTCATTTCTTATGTCATAAAAATATAATATAGCACTTGAATAATATTCATGTTCTGATGACTTCACTGCCAGATCCAAATAATTTTCTTGGTAACATTTCTACTGCTTTTTAGTGAGATGTTTCTTCAATATCTCTCTATGTTCTAGCCATAGAATCTCCTGGGAGTCTCCAGCCAAGGATTAATCAGATCCAACCTTGTTTCTCTTTTGTAAGAAAGATCAGCTCTATGCCACTATGTGCTGTATTATTTATGGTCTGGGAAGAAATCTACAGGTAACTGTGTCCACAGGTTGCTTTTTTGCCATTTATCATCTTGATGTAAATGTCATCTTCAAGAGCTCAGGTTTCCGAACTGTGAGTATCAACCTAGCAGCACGTTGAAAGTGTAAAAGAATCTATGCAACCTTCCTCCCTCAATGTTAGAAATAAAGCTGGTAAGACAAGGAACGACAATTGCCAGGTTAGAAAGAATTACCGTATTTTTCGGAGTATAAGACACACTTTTTCCACCCCCAAAAGTGGGTGAAAATGTCTGTGTGTCTTATATACCAAATGTTGCCGAAGCTCCGCCCACCCACCAGCCCCCACCCTTCAGCCTCTGCCTCCCAGCAGTTTGCCTCCTTGTAGCAAACAGCCAAAAGCTTGGTCAGCTTCAGCATAGCCTGATTAGCAGAAGCAGCTGATTGTCACTAGAATCAGCCTCCTGACAATCAGCCTGTTTTCAGCCTCCATGTGCCCCGTTTTTGGCCCATACTGGGCAGCGGGGATCGGAATGGGAGGAAAATGGGGCACACGGAGGCCGAAAATGGGGCACACAGAGCCTGAAAATAGGGCACGCGGAGGCAGCAATAGGTGATGGAGATCCCTGCAGCCTGAAACAGCTGATCATCGGGAGGCCAATTCTAGTGACAATCAGCTGCTTCTGCTAATCAGGCTGTGTTGAAGCAGACCAGGTTTTTTGCTGTTTGCTGCAAGGAAGCAAATTGCTGGGAGGCAGAGGCAGAAGCAGATTTTCCCCCCTTGTTTTCCTCCCCAAAAGCTAAGTGCATCTTATACTTTGGAGTGTCTTATACTCTGAAAAATACGGAATTATGTCAACACAGATCAAGAAGGTCTCAAAGCCACAAAAACAAAAAGCCAGGAAAATACCAAACTGACTTGAAAAAGCAGGAAGAAGAAGAGAATCCCTAGAATTTAAATCTGCAACATAGACCATGGAGACTGATTTTCTGTGTGTGTATAGGACTTGTCCCTGTTTACAATGAAGAAAATAATGTAGCTCCATCATATCTGGGAGCCAAGTAAGTCTGCTCCTAATTAGGGAGTCAAAGTCAATTTTCAGCTATAAGTACTTGACTTATGACCACCATTGAGACCAGGATTTATGTTACTAAGTGGGAAATGAGTTAAGTGAGTTTTGTCCCATTTTACGATTTTTCTTGCAACATTTGTTAAGCAAATCATTGCAGTTGTTAAATTACTAACATGGTTGTTAAGTGAATCTGGCTTCCCCATTGCCTTTGCTTGTCAGAAAGTCGCAAAAGATGCTCGCGTGACCCCGGGACACTGCAACCATCATAGATATGAATCAGTTGTCAAGCATCCGAATATAAATCACATGACCACAGGGATGCCTGCAACGGTCATAAGTATGAAAAACGGTCATAAGTCACTTTTTTCAGTGAGTTACGTAACTTCGAACAGTCACTAAACGAACTGCTGTAAGTCGAGGACTACCTGTAGTAAATTTCAGGGAAACGTGACATCTATGAGGCTTCACTGTATATCCATTCAGTCTGTACAAAATAGGGTTGAAGCACAGGCTGAAGCATTCAAACAGGGGAAGTTGGCAGCGTATTGGTGTGAGAAATAAGCACAAATCTACTGTATTTTCCCAAGAGGAAAATGATTTTTTTTTTCTTTAAAATGTGTGGGTATTGCTAAATTACTGAGAATATAATTATAGAGGCAGGGGAATCTGTTTGTTCTTTCTCGTCTTCCTTCAGAATTTGTGTGTATGTGTGTCTGTCTCTCTCTGTCTGGGAGGGCGATCTTAAATTCATTGTCATCCTATTTTTAATTAAACATGATCTGTCTCATTGCAATAGGCTTCGGAATTACCTACTTTTCATAGACTGAAATTAGTGCCGTTGATAATGAATATGGATTAAATGAAGATTTTTTTTTAACATTTTCATTTCTGAAATTGGCATAATCATCTTCAGTTGCAAAGATGATAATGTTCTGACACAGTTCCTTATTTTTCTTTTAACCAGTGTCCCTTGAGAATATTCTATGAATGAGTTGAATAATTTTGATCCCCTTTTAAATATTATTCAAACATTGCTAAAGGAGCTGGCAGATTTTTAAAATTATTATTGATTTATTATTAGGTTTATATGCCACCCATCTCATCTCATTTCCAGGCCTATCCTTAGCTTCCTTTTGCCCTCCAGTATGAACTATAAATATAATTAACTAACATTATTTGGACCATGCTGCCTTGTCCAGGGAATATTTGGTGAAATACTTCCACCCTCAGCACAACACCTACAGAGAAGAGAAGAGAAGAGAAGAGAAGAGAAGAGAAGAGAAGAGAAGAGAAGAGAAGAGAAGAGAAGAGAAG
>JANHFL010009466.1:4146-17101 GCA_032468155.1 Oxyrhabdium leporinum | reverse complement strand
CCCTCCTCTCCCCTCTCCTCTCCTCTCCTCTCCTCTCCTCTCTCTTAATTTTCCCCCTTTCATTTACTTTCTCCTGCCCACCCATCTACTTGCCTGCCTGCCTAGGAAGTAGCTTATCACCCACTCCAGAAAAATATTGTCTATGGGATAGTTTTTAAAAAGGAAAACATTTTACAATTCTCAAAGCAATGGGAAAAAGTTTGAAACATGATTTTGTAGCATGAGAGCACAATGAATTCAGTACGAAAAATGACAATAACCACTTGGCTTTACTTCAACAGACTCCTTGAATTATTATTATTATTACTAATTATTATTATTATTATTATTATTATTACTAGCAATTATTATTACTAATACTAGTTCAGCATTTCTTTCTGGTTATCATAGGCTTAAGAGGAGCTTTTCTTTTTGCAACAGGCACTGCACTTTTTTTTTTACGTTATGAATCTTGCATGCCTGGAAACAGCTCTCAAAAATCAACACAACTGACAATGCATTGACTCTTCCAAAGGAAACATTTAAGTTCTCCAGTTCTGTTATTTCCAGTGTTATGTTGCCAAAACTCAACACTCTGCTGTAAAACCACAGACTAATCAAATATGAATTTTAAAACATCAAGCAAATCACACAACTCGCAACTCTTAGAACATTTAAAATAATGTGTTTTAAACCCATCTTGGAACATTGCCAGTAAGTTTTGTTCTGAACTTGGGACAAGCCCTTTCAGAATAGCTTTCATTCTGAGCTTTGAACATTTGGAAAGAATGGACATTCGGATTTTAGATTCTGTCATCTCAAAATATGTATTTGTATTTTATATATTCTCTCATGCTTTGCACCAGGGTACAATATAGTAACTTCTGGTTGAGTTGAGTTTTGCTCCATGTATTGAGTATATCCAGTATTCTTTTAATTTGTTTTTCATTATTATTATATTTATTTTATTGAAAGTTAGCTACCCAGAATCACATATTGATCGGGAAGCCATATAAAAGCTAACAAACAAATCTTTATATAAGCAGAAACAAATCCCATTGAATTCAGTGGGCTGACTTATAAGTAAATATATAATGGTTGAGGCAATCACTCTGAGTATTTCTTCTACAATCAGCACCTAGGAAATCTTCACAGTGGTTTCATTTTAGTGTAAAAAAGCATCACCAGGGAGATGCATCTGAGAGCTTTTGCTCAGGATAAATTCATAGTTTCAAGGCTGTCAAGATAACAGTGCAGCTTTAGTTTCTTTTATGTTTAATTATCTGAGGTCAAAGGATACCAGCACGTCAAGGCTAAGTTATGATCTCAAACTAATATCCCTTCCATTTCTCTTTTTTATCTAGACACGGTTATAGCCATTCCCATTAAGTATAGCCTCAGATCTAAATGATTCCTTGGTTTTGCGCATTAGAACATTACAACATTATAAAAACAAAATTATATCAACAATTGTATAAATTATACAATGTTTAAATTAATTGTTCATACCAATGTTTTATTCTCTTGAAAAATTTGGAGTTTTTAAACTGGCTTAGTGTTTTACAGACATGGAATTTTTTTAAACTGCTTCAATATACTTAATTTAATATGCTCTTCATTACAATTAAATGAAATATAATTAATCCCTCAGTTTTCCTCTTTAGTTACATGAACAATTGGCTACAATTCTGCTGCATTCCTATACTAAACTGAAGATACAAAGTTGGAGAAAGTTCGTTAAATCCCCTAACCGAATCCAGAATTAAAGCATCACCATCATTATTATAGCATCCATAGAGTATCTAGAATCATTTTACATCACAATACACATAAGAACCGATGTGGCATGGATCACATGATTGTGGCTGATGGTTTGACTTTTTTATTTCTATGCGGACACCCTGGTTTTAACTTGCAGTTGTAGAATTCCTTGGAGGTCTCTCATCCTAGCGCTAATCTCCTTAGCTTCTTAGCTCAGACATGGTCTGAGCTGCCAATAGCTAAGACAAAGACATAACTATTTAACCATCAACTGTCACTAATCTTTTCAAATGTCTGTTAGGGCAAACAAGAAATGCAACATATTGGTAGAGCTTTACAACAGTGAGACAGAAAACAAATCAGTGAAAATGAGAAGGACTCCACTATAGGTTCTATAGAAAGCAACAGGGGCATTTCATATTTGCATATTTTGAGGCTCTGAATTGAAGCTAGTATGACAGCTTTCTGATACAAGCAATCTCTCTGTCAGTTGCAAATCAATTTTTAGGACTTCAGGGAATTATTTTTAATGAGGAATATTTGGCCTTCGATAACTTGGTGTATCACCCAATAATTTTACGGTAGAAATCAAATGTATCTAAAAAGACATCCAGTTATGATTTAAAGGTTTCAAGTTAAATGTTTCAGGTATGAAGAATTTACAACGTCTCTCATTAAATTACTGCAGTGTTTGATTGAGCTCTATTAAAAGTTGGGGTGTTTTATTTCTACTCACAGGTGATAGATTATTCAAATTCTGTGTTGCTTGTTCACATTTATTATTAATAAAAGTAAACAGTACAGAACTATGAAATTCCGTATTAACTTTACATGTGAAAATATTCACAAAGCTTCATCTGTTCAATTATTCATTCATTGATTTCCAGAAACATTTTCTTTAAGAACATTGGACAAGCTCTGTTGGTTTAGACCACGGGTGTCAAACTCGTATCGACATATCATGACTTATTTTGTCTTTGCAGAGTTGGGGTGGGTGTGACTTATGAGTGACATATCCAGCCCGTGGGCCACCAGTTTTACAGGCCTGGTTTAGACACCAGAACATCCTCTAGATATACTCGTGAAGCTCACAAAACCTCCTTTAATTAACATTTTCAAGCATTCTACTACCAAAGGTCTTTCCATGCATGGAATTGTAATATCAAATCAAATAAATTAGTATTAAGAGGGGCATCTTCCTTCCATTATCAAGAAAAACTGCATTCCTGAACTGCCAAATGAAGTATTTATTCTCCCAAGTTGTTTCATATGTGTGTGTATATGGAGGCCTATTTTCATGTTACACTTATATTTATTCTAAAAGATTAAATTAAAAATAACTTGTCATTTCCACAGTTTCTTGCACTACACCCAAAGTTGGAAGAAAAAGTTATGTCTACACATGATTTTTTGTTCTTAATGTCCTTAACAATGATGTGCACCTGCACCCTTACATTGTATTTATGGCTGTTTAGAATTACTAAATTAATGTGATTAAACCTGATCAAAGCAGGGATTCAACAGTTGCTATTTTCTGGATCACAAACAATCTAATATTTGACACAAAGATTGTTTCTATAATCTAAGTGTAATCTTCTACACAATGTAGGAGTAAATCCCACTAAATTTCAGAAGAGTTCCCAAGGTGGCATGAACAGAATCAAGTAAAATCAGCCTCTAAAATAATGATTAATGATAGAGTCACCGGTGATTAATATAAGCTTTTACAGATTTTGAAACATTTTGGGAGAAGAAGATGTGTCACAAGATATCATCTGTAAGGGTATGTTTTTCTATCCCGCCCTATTATCTGACCAAGTGGAATGGTGTAGAAATTCACTAACTTGTTTATTGGGGGGAAAAGTGAAATTATTTCTCTACCTTACAGTAGCTAGTTTTCAAAAGAGGAAAACAAAGAAGTATTGTATAAAAAGTTGTAAAATGTACTTTTTATTGATTTACATGTATAAATGTAAATTTAGAAATAATTACTAGAAGGGACTTAATTTAATTTAATTTTCTAAGAATAAAGTCAGCATGTACCATGACTATATCATAAACATGCAAGTATCATGACTATATAACAGGGCAACTATATTGCTATGATGTCTCCCTTCTTCTCCAAGAGCTTTACACATTTGCAACTGCTACTTTATTTGTGGGAACACTGAAAGTTTTAGCATAAAACGTTCACAAAGAGAAGTACAAGTCAAATTGCATAGGGCGGCTTTGCACAGATGGTAGCTAAAATCTGCATCAGCTTGCATTTGTGAATGAAATATTAATACAGTAACAACAGCAAAAATCTTAAAGATGTATTGTGGTGCTTTCTTACTGACATAATGTCTTCCAGGTATGAATAAAAGGAAATTATTCTTCACCACTTCATTGATGCTTGTCCTTACAGTGCCACCTGGTGTCAGTTCTAGAAATAAGTATAGAACAGCTTTTAGTAATTTATTTTGCAAATATGCATCATTAGCTGCATGACAGGTGAGCCCCAAAGTTTGAAAATACTAGTGTGGGATTTCAGAACACATTCTCCTACACTAAGGTGATTAAATAAGAAACTGATACAGTAGCTTCCAGCATGTTATTTCTTGCATGTTTGTCTGGAATGGTATTTATTGCTGTCCCATTCAGATAGGAATGGTTCTGTATCTTTGATACCACAATGCAATCCTGCTATCAATTATAGTTCATTTTTGTGTTTTGATTCCTTAACAATTTATGGAATTGAAAGATAACTGCTAACTGCTAACCAGTAATTTGAACTAGACTTAGACGCAGTAATCAATCAGAGCGACATTCTCCATGCTGATCATCCAAGCTGGTTGGCATTCTAGACATTATATTCCCTCTAAGTAGCTATCAGAAAACACCCATCAATTATTTAAATGTTCCGATCTCGATGTAATTAACAGACCCTCTTTCCTCAACATGCTTAATTGAGCTTTAATTTTATCAATGGTTTTGACAATATACTAATTATGTCAAAACTTATTACTGGAATCACCCAAAAGTTCCTAACATACTGTGAGACCCTGCACCCAAAACCTACTGGCAAAGTTTATGACATCACTCTTTGTTTGAGACTTGACTTCAGGAATGCCAGGTTTTAGCAGTGAGTCCCCAGTGCTAGTCAGCCTCTCTTTGTCTTCATATATCTTTCTTGGAAGACCAGATAAGCAAAAATAGATCAGTTGACTAGTTGACTAGTTGTAAGTTCTGTACAATACAACTTACTGGGTGCAGTTTATTTAATTCTATGCATGACTGCGTCTGTTAAATGTAAGCCTTTGAGGAATTTTATTCTCTTTCTCTTTGGTAACACATGAAACATAGTGTTTCAGTAACATATTTCATTGATCCAGTTATTATGGAGCCAACTATAAAATGCTACAGTAAGCCTTGCTGAATTCAGTGGGATTTTAGTGAGATTTAGGACTTTATCCTATCGGATGCATCCTGATAAGTGTCCCCCCCCACCTCTAAGTGCTGATCTCTGCTACTAGTTAAAGTATCATGACTATATAACAAGATAACTATATTGCTATGATGTCTCCCTTCTCCAAGACATTTGCAACTGCTGCCTTATTTATGGGAATACTAAAAGTTTTAACATAAAATGTACATAAAGAGAAGGACAAGTCTGTCAACTTTTCATTTTACAACTTTTGAGTAAAAAGGATGTAAGCATATTTAAATTATAGTGCAGGGAGGGGGAGAATGGAAAAGAACTCAAAATTACTTGGCAAAGAAGGTTGCCAGAGGGTGATTGCTATATATTGAATTGGATATTAAGGTTTTTTTTTTCCTGTTTCAAGTTGAGTCTTTGCTTTATTATAGTTTTCCCCAGTATTCATTTTATTTCATTTGGCATCTATCCTTTAGGGATTTTTTTTTTTTTTTTTTTACAAAAAAAGGGTGTTCCATATTGTGATTCTATTGTGATGCTAAAATCAACCCCACTATTATAAGAAGAAAGTGCAAATTGGAATTTATTTTCCTGCCACCCATGAAAAATTATGATGAGTAATAGTCAAATTGATTAGGGAGGTGTTATTTCCTTACCTGTTCAGAAAGCAATATGGGATATGGTTTAATTCAGCTACAATAGTCACTGGATGGCTTACAGATTACATTCAAACACTTTCTACCTCCCTCTTCAAAAATATGGACATAGTTATAGATGTCTTAAAAACCTTGGTATGCCTTACATGATCCTCATTAATTAAAAATGATATTTTTATATTCTTTTCTCCAGTGCTATAAACATCTAGATAATCAAGAAAGCCCCAAAATAGACATACACACAAACACACCCATAAATACATACTCACCCTACCTCTTACTGCAATAGGATAAAGTTAGATTTTTCCCTTTATATCTAAATTTCTAGTTAGTTTGAGAAATAGCATGAATTTTGGGGGGTTCCTGTTGTGAATTAAAATGAAGCCAGTCAGAGAAGTTTGGCCAATGCTGTTACTGTGGCTATGGATGACAGAAGGCCATTCGCATTGAATTATTTGGCTATCAGCATCAAACAAATTTCTGAATGAACGGACTTGTTAACATGCCATCAGACTTGCTGAAATAAAGGCCACTACTACAAGTAGCATGACTTATTTTATAAGTATAATATGAGTGAGACAATGTTGACTATAAACAAAGATGTTTTGTTCCATTTAATAATATTTGTCAGGGCAACGAGAACTTTCAAGACAATGATTAGCTCCTGCAGTGCTTCAAGTGATGTGACCTACAGAAACTGTGTGAGAAGTATTTCTGAAGTTATATGCAGATACATGTTCAAAAGCTTCCAGATGTATCAAAGGTGGCAATCAGAGTGGCATGGAGCATCTCAAAGAGTTGAATAGCATGAACTCCGTACAACAGAGTGCTTCCCTGAAGTGAATTATATCTAGAATTGCTACCTCTCTAATATTTGTGAAGTACACATTCAATAATAAACTAGTGAAAAAAACCCCCAGAATGGTGGTTTTAACATACAGAGCGATAGATTCAACATTAATGTTAGGCAAAAATATTTTAAAGTAAAGAGTAGCTTGAAACAGTAACTTAGGGAAGAGGTTATCTTCTCTTTCTTGGATAGAAAATGATCAGAAATGCTTCGATTTGAGATCCTGTATAAAGTGTTGATTGGACTCATTGGGCAGAATAGACCCATTTAACTCAATAATTTTATATCTTAGCCAATCAACAGGCAATCCTGTGTTCCCAGATGTTTTGTATTACAATTATCACAATTCTTTGTTAACTGGGTTTGATGAGAAATTATATTCCAAATATCTGTCAAGTTGAATATTTTTGTTCAAGGATGTTATCTTAATTAAACAACAAATGGTTCCTGCAATAATTCATCATCTTAGCCCTTCATAATGAGAAATATCAAAGCAGCTAATAATCAAGACATATGCATGTGTCTTTAAAATGTATTTTTATCTTCTCACAAAGATAAAAAACACAATGCCAATAAGGGAACACAGAGTTTCTTATATTTTATGCTGCCATGAACTATTAACATTTCAAATAGGATTCATTTTTTCCAATATCTTGATTTCACATATTCAAGTATCTGTTTTTAATAGTAAAATTTGATTCAATGAAAATTCAATAGAAACCCTTGAGAAATATAAAGGTATTAGAATGTAAGACTGGCAGGGGGGGGAAAACACCCATATGAAAATTTCCTTTAGAGCTAGATGGCATTTCTTAACAATAAAGTGTTAGAAAGTTTTTATCCTGGTTGCTTCACTCAAAAAAATGAAAACAAAAGAAGAAATCACTTGAAACCTCTTGAGTACTGATGATGAATGTTTAGAGGAAATGTTTCTCCCTATTTAATCCCCCCCCTTTTTATTGTAATATTGAAAATATGACACACAAATAATAAAACAACTGTAAAGGCTTTACTAGTTAGGAGCATCTGCAATTCTCAGCTCACTGGCTACATTTCATTCTAAGCAGAACTGGCTTAATATAATATAATTTTGTTCTAGATTTTGTCACAGATTTTACTGAATAAGCAAGCGTATATATAAAACTTTGGGAGAAACATTCATCCAGAAGCCATGAGCATGCACAATGAAATTCTGTTAAAAAAAATATCAATGGAAGTTAAAACCTTTATTAGGCTCTTCAGTCTCAATATTTTAATATGATTAAAAGTAAGATAAACTCAATAATTTCCCCCTTACTTTGCCTGGCTGTTTCCAAAGCCTGATCTGTTCACAGGTTTGACTTTGCCTATGCATGCAAAGCCTGATCCATGCCAGACTTGCTTTGGGCTGTCCTTCCTGGGTTTTTTTTTTTTTTCGCCCTGGATAACCCAGTTTGTCCAAGCAATTTTTGACTTGACAAAAAATTGAATGTGCTTGAATGTGCTTGACAATTAGTAGCATCCCTGAAGCAGACTGGGCCAGCTAGATAACCTTTTCACCTTAGCCCTATCACTGAACAAATCCTACAAGATTTAGCATATGATTTAGCAAACAAATAATAAGTTCATTAAAATTAAGGAGCATTTTGTTTTTGCCATAATTAATATCATACTGAGCTTTATATTTCAAAAAGTCACACGCAGAATCATCAATTAAAATACAATCATGCCTACTGGTTTTATCCTGAAAAATTTTCAGTCCCTAATTTATGATCAGGTCATAATGATTGTTCTACTTGGTTTACTATAACAATAATACTGGTTAAGTTGCTTCTTAATCAAGGCACTTGTATTTTTGTTATGGCAGGGCCAAAATGGAAAGAAACTGAAATAAGCATGATTTTTTTAATGTATAAAAGGATTTGGAGTATCTAAATCGTACAAATACCTGCAAACCACATAAAGAATGTCTAAGATAAATTCAGGACCAAACAATATTTCTTTCAAGTTTAAATCCAATAAATGGATTTGCATACTAATTCTTCCATTCCCTGCGTATTGTTAATGTTGTTTGTTTCTGTTATATTTCTCCTTAGTAAAGACTATGATTTATAATTTAAGATTGTGATATGGTTGTGTGCATCCAGAAATGCAAATAAAATGGCTGCTCAAAGAAGTGAACAGATCAACCCCATTCTGCCTCTACAAACAAAACAGGAAGGGAAGCACAGCTAACCTTGAAGGGGTCTCCTTACCTAATCCCATATCTAATCATTTAATGCCATAATAATTGGAATCAGTTATCCCTTCCACAGTGTCCTTTCCTGGCAGGCCATGTTTTTCCTACTCCTGGCTTGCAAGAACAGATCTCCTATATGCCAGGATTACTGCCATGCCAAGCCATTGTGTTATAACTAGGGGACTGGAGGCTAATGAATAACCATATAAAGAATGGTTGCTGTATTTGGGTATGTCTACGTTGATGAAAAGAAGGACTGGGGTGACATGATAGCAATATCTCAGGGGCTGCCACAAACAAGAGGGAGTCAAGCTATTCTCAAAAGCACCTGAGGACAAGACAAGAAGGAATGGATGGAAACTAATCAAGGGAAGAAGCAACTTAGAACTAAGGAAAAATTTCCTGACAGTGAAAACAATTAATCGGTGGAACAACTTGCCTCCAGAAGTTGTAAATGCTCCAATACTTGGAATTTTTAAGAAGGGATTGGATAATTATTTGTCTGAAATAGTATAAGGTTTCCTGCCTAAGGAGGGGGTTAGACTAGAAGACTTCCAAAGTCCCTTCCAACTTTGTTATTCTATTATTCTAAGGATGATAGTGTTGATGGGAACTATTGTCATCCATAATGCAGTAATAATACTGTATGTAATATTATAAACAAGCCTAAAACATCTAGCACTGGAAAGCTGGAGACCACCCAAAGTAATAGTTGCAAAGAAGAATGGTAAAGGTGATTGAGTAGTGGGATTAGGAGGGTGGAGAACTAATCTTATATAGTTTAGCCCATTGGAAATCCCAGCCTGGCCCAATTAAATTAGAACATTGTGTTATTAGTCCATCAATGGTGGCCCTTGATTAATCAAAATCATATGAAAGAAAGCATAGACACACACAATCACACACACACACACACACACACACACTTCTGATCTAGCACCTACATCATCTTGATAAACAACATTGTTTCTGAAAAACAGTTGAAACTGGGCTATGTTTCATTTTGTTAGCAGAATATACCATTTTTTTAAATCACAGACAGAAAGAGTGGCCTTTTTATAATGATGCATAGTGTTTTTTGACATTTTTAATCTTAAAAAGCTAATTACTCCCCCTTGTCATGGCCACATGTAGTTCCCATGGTATATGCAGTTCTTTGCAAAATGATGAGTTTCGACACTTTCAACATTCAGCTTGCAAAATCCCACGGCATCTCTGCAAACTTTCTTGAACTTTGATGCCATTATTTTTCACTGGAAAGCCATCAGTGTGGGCCAGAGTGGCTGGAACCGCTTGGCTCTTTCCCAAAGAATATAAACCAAAGCTTTGTTTTATGCTGCATCTTCTCAGAGTTGTCTTTGACCACATGCCTGTTTTGAATCTAGGCGGTGTAACTTTAGATTTCCTCTATTCTACCTGAGGATCGAATTGTCCTGTGGAGTTTCATTTCTGTTCTCAGCTTGGAAAGAGGAAATAAAATCATGCAGGATTCTTATTTAGTTCTTCTTTAGCAGAGGGCTAAATCATGTGTTTAATGGAAGATTCCCAGTAAGCTGATTAAAAGAAACTGAGGTAATAGCATAGCTCAAAAGGGATGTGAACAAGAAGAGAGAGTGGGAAACTTTTATGACTGCTTTATAAAACCAGGACAACCAAATAACAGACAAGTATATTTCCTGCTGCAGCTTTCCCCCCTCCCTCTTAATTTTGCTACTGCTTGGCTACAGTTGAAACATTTTAGAGTCACCCAAAATAATCTACTGTCATGGCAGTGAAATCATGTCATATAAACAGATTTGATTTTCTGCAAAGAAAACAAAGATTGTTTTACAAGAATCTGCTTCCCCACCCGCTGGAGCTGCCCCTTGAACATGATGGCTCAAATAAAACACAACAAGGGAAAGTAAACCTTAAATAAACAGAAATGTGAGTGTTATTTACTATCCCCTGGTTATTTGCCAAGGGGACATTAGCTGAGCAGACATTAGGAAAATATTTATGCAAGCATTAATATATTCTTTATACATGACATGTAGCAGGTCATTAGTTAGCTGGACTGATAACAGGGTGCCTCTTATACCAGCATATTTCTTTTCTGGCCTTAGAAGGTTCTTAAGCCTGCTGTTGAATAACATCTGCATCCTCAGATATAGTCTATATATTCAGCCATTCTTCCCACAGAACTGACATTCTAGCTTTATGGCATGACCTCAACTGGGAAATCACAATGGTTTTAAGGATTTTTTCTGCCTTTATTTGTGGCTGCCTTACCAACCTAGCTCTGCCTTTTGTTCAGGCTTTGGACGCAAGAGCTGGTCTCTACTATGAGCTGACCCAAGAGAATTAAAACCACCCTGGAGGATTCGCTTGTTCAGGGTTTCCCAATGAAACAGGAATCGTAACGGCAATAGGCTGCTGTGAAGTCAGGCTGATCCTTCTAAAATGCTTTAGTCTACCAAACTACAGATTCCTTATCCTTTTGCCCTTCATCTTGTCCTACAATAATGAAAAGGAAGGAATTCGGGATGTGACTTCCTGGGCCTAGAAGAAAAGAATTTCATTTATCATGGGTGTATGTTGAAATGCAAGGAAATGACAGTACGGCCTTGCTTAGTAAGTGAATAGTTTTTTAAAGAATGTTCCTTTAAAATGATATAACCAGCACATTGCATATAAAAGTGAGTTTATTGTGAAAAGAGGAAGAATAAAGGAAAGGTAACTGCATATCACTTGCTTAAAGAAGATAGATTAGATGCAGAGATCATTGCTTGTAAAATGATTTCAACTAGATATTCTTGGTCTCACTGAATGTTATTAAATAGATTCTCCTTGCTTCTTGCATGATTTTATAGAATACAAAAGATAAATAAAAAAGCAGTTTTTGTGGGCAAAACACCAGTTAGTTTCCTCAGATAACCAAACTATTTTAATTCTGAGGTCAGAGTTCTACTCAGTGAATGTCCACGTTTTCCTAATGACATTGACTGAATAATACAGATGCTGTATGTATGTATATTTTTGACTGATATCACACCTTTCTCCAGGAATATATATAGTATTCCATCTCCCCATCTTCCTTACAAGAACAACCTTATGAGGTGAGAGAAATGAGTGGCACAAAGCCACTCAGTGAGCTTCCGTGCCTGAAAGTGGACTTGAAACATGGTCTCCTCAGTCCTCATCCAATTCCTTAACCACTACAGCATAAATCAATTATCCTCTTGGGGAAAAAAGATACACAGTCTCGGAGAGGCATTTGGGCAAACAAAATAAGATTTCTGGACTATTTTGACTTCTAGGATGGAAGACAATTTATCATATGTTCTTGGGTCATTATTGTGCCATATCAAAATATTGATCTGTGAGGGATCTGTGAGAAGAAAAGGGCCATGAAGCAGTGTTTTGGATTGCTGGTCAGAATCCAGACCATCACTGGAAATTGGGTGATGTTAGCCTTGCAGAGTAAACCAGATAGGAATCACACAACCAGATGAGCCAATTCTACTTTGATGTAAAGCTATATTGACAGGATTTAGCAAGCCTGAGAATACACTTCTCCTCTTGTCTCTTTTACTGTCCAAGAAACTAGGGAGGGCCTCTTCTGAGTCTCTTGCCTGATTCACTAGCCATCTGTGAGCTATGCTGCCTCTTCTCTAACTATTCCCTTGGCAGTGTCTCTTTGCCCAGTTTTCCAAGGTCTTTCTTACATTCCACTACTGGTAAGTCACAATATCATCACTGATTTTCTGCAAGGTTGTATTAATGTCTCTCTGAATGCCCTGCTGAGATTGGGTTGACTCCAAATGGCCAGCTGAGATTGAGTTGACTCCAAACCATCTGAAACCACAGGCAACTTATAGTTATGACAGATGATTAGATGAAAATGTTAGAGGTGCTGGAATGTAACAGCTATTCCAATATTTCTCATTGGAAATATTGGACTACCACTCTCAGAATTCCAAACCATCAAGCAGGTGATTCTTCTAACTTGTTCTTTCTTTCTCTTTCTCTTTCTCTTTCTCTTTCTCTTTCTTTCTTTCTTTCTTTCTTTCTTTCTTTCTTTCTTTCTTTCT
>JANHFL010009465.1:269500-291616 GCA_032468155.1 Oxyrhabdium leporinum | reverse complement strand
TCATCTGATCTTACTTGTACATAAACGATTGGTTAACATATGTTTGGGTGTGCTCGTGATACCTTCATGCTTAGCTCAGCTAACTTCCTTAGACTCATTTCCTTCAAGTTATCTACGTGCCATTTCTCTCGGCTGCAGATTATCTAGAGCGGATGCATGTGTTGATGTGATCCTTCCTGATGTGGTTTGCCAGTTATCAAGAAGGCCCGTAATCCCCACAGCTTCATATAAATATTAAATAGTATTAGGGAACAAGTTAACGCTTTATGACATTCCACAACAGATCTACCAGAGTCAGAAATACAGCCATTTAGTATTGTTTATGCAAGTAGGAGTCAAATATAGTTAACACAGTATCCTCAATTTACACAATTCAGGAAGGTACCATAGTTGACTATCAAAAGTTAATGGAAGATCCATCAGAAAAATATAGGGTTGTACCTGGTATATTTTCCCAATATTGCAGAGCAGATTTGGGAGAAATCTGCAATGCAGAAAGGATTATTTTGTTCAGTTTCTTGTACTCACTGGCATATAGTGTTGAAGACAATTTAATATCAAAATACTAATTCTTAATTATTCCTTTTCTAGGTCCTGTTGTTGCTTTAGAGTTTAATGGAGATGGTTCTATAGCAGCCTGTCAAGATATTGTTGTTAATGTCTTTAGTGGAGCTAAGGTGAGTAGTGGTACAGATTCTCTCTGAAACTGTTTTCTGGAAATTATAGCATGTTTTTCCAGTGTATTACTTTCTCCACAGAATTTACTTTTAAAAAATGAAATTCTGTCCTTTCTCTAGAAACTTGAAAGCTAGGACACATGTATTTGGTGATGGTAATAAATATACATACATTGTGCTTCTACAAAGTCACATATGTTTTCCTAACTATATCAGGGTGTCAAACTTGTGGCCTGCAGGCCAGATGCATCACGTGCCCACCTCTGGTTTAGCAAAGTAAAGTTGCAATATGTCACGTGACGACTTGAGTTTGACACCCCTGATCTATATAGTCAATATGCCCAATGCCTGAGGCAATGAAAAATGTTGTTTTAAATTTTTACACTATTAATATGTTTTGCATTTTTATATTTTATAAGTTTGGAATCGAGATGTAAATACCTTTAATACATGGTGATTCTCCTAGCATTATTCAATTAACTTTGGGCTCATAATTACTGGGGCCAAAATTAATTGAATAATTATGTTAAATTAGTTCTTGAGGTGAATTGTCTTATGTATTAGTTAAAAGATACCAAGTCTATATCATTTAAGGAGTCAGATAATATAATTTCAAAGATCTGTTGAAAATGAGAATATATTTCTATTATGTTTGTGTCATTCAATTTGCAGTTTTAGATTAGCATTCTAATCTGAACTAGTTGACTGGCTTATTTAAAAAAACAAATTAAAATTCTGGAATAAAACACTTGAGTTCTAAATTTTAATTGTGCTTTCTTTTTTATCGTAAAATACAGGTTTTTGTATCTGAGGACAAGTTGTCTGCTTCAAGAGAAATAGACAGTTTCTATAATTTTGCTGATATGCAGATGGGAATGTGAAAGAAACAAAAGCATCTTACTGAAAAGTATCTACCTTGATAGATAGTTAAGTTGAGCATTAGGTTTGTACAACCGTCTGAATTAAACGACTTTTTTTAACCTTTTTTGCCTTTTCCTTATAATACTGATTTTTCACTAATACTATAAAATGAAGTAACTCTAACCCCTCTTAACTGTAATGTGATTCTTTCCTGCATATTATATTTTAATATTATAACATTTTCAGCTATAATGGTATACTAGATGGAAGTATAGATGTTAGAAAGCTGGTACCGTACATATTGAAGGTTTTTTATGTATGTTTGTATCTTTGAGCAAAAACTCAATTTTGTCAACGGCATGCTTTATAACATTGAACAAGCATTACTAACAGTTAGTATGTCCTGAAATTTTGAAACACTTCACATGAAATCAGTATCATTCAAAAGATTTCTGGCTGGTTGTCTCATTACTATAAAATTAGCAACAATGAGAAAAATAGTTATTTTAACTTTTGCTCTCTGTCCAACAGTGACTTTCAATATTCTGTTATAATTGAATGACATAACAGTTCAAGAAAGGGCATTTGTGGAAATAGGCAAGGTTTTGCTACGGCTTCTGACAAGTATCTCCAACATAGGGGGTTTTATTGCTCTTGTTGCTGAATTACTGTGGGAGTCCTGCTTCAGATTTTTGTATATATTTTTTCAAAATATATTCAATTTGTAAATGCAGATCTTATAGAAATGAATGTGACCTGTAGGTCTGATTCCCATTTTACTTAACATTCAACATTAAAGGTTACAAACCCACTTTTAGTTTAGAGTATGTATGACTCACTTCTATTTATCTCAATTCTCAACCCTTCTGGTTTGATTTTACATGTTAAGCCAGGATTTTTTTAACGTAATTGCCTAAACCCTTACACGCAAAAGGGGTTTATTTCTGCAGCGAGCCCTGTTTTAGTTTTCAAATTCTGTGCTGTTAAACTGTGATTTTCCTATCTTACTTTGCATCCCACCAAAATCTTTTTCTGATCCAGAGATGCAAGGCATTAACAGCTAGAACAGCATTTTTCCTCAAGCTGAACTTTATCTTATTTTCTCAAATAATTTATTATTTTTTTACCTGCCGAGTTCCTCTCCAAATACAGAGGAGTGGTGGAGGTCATAAACTGCTTTTGACTGGAAAAAACTGAGAATAACATTAAGCAAATGGCAATTCTTAGAAGATATATAAGGCAGAACACAGGTCACAGAGGAACTCTAATATCAACATCCACTCATTAACAAATAAGAAACCAGAATGTAAGCATATCACACAGCCTGTTCACCCAAAACCCATACACATAATTGAGTAACATGTTCCTTTCAACTCAAATAGAGGCCACTTCAAAATTTTCTTACAAATTTCCTGTTTAATAAATAATGGTTAAAATGAAGCGTCTACACAAATCATTTCTCAATATTTCAGATATATTACCTGTACCATTGAAGTGGTTTAGAATGGTAAAATATAGATTATGAGAATTAAAAAATAATAATGTAATCAGTTTATCACTTGTTCAGAGTGTAGCAAAATGGCTTTTAGCCATGCTGTAGCTGCCCAGGAGCTTCCTTTAAATAGAGTAAATGTTACTGTTTAAAGATTATACTGCAAATTTACTGGTATCTGAAAGTTTGATATTTTACATAACTGTAAAATTATTTTTTGTATAGTTAATGTTTTATATGTAAATACTGGTTTCTTTCCTATATTAGCACTTTATGTTGGATAAAGATTGTATAGAATTTTTATTTGTACATTTTAACAGAAAACAACTAAGTGGAAAAAAGAGAAGAAAATTTCTGCATTGTGCATTGGCAGTCAATTTAATCAATGGAAGCATCACAGACATTTAATTGTTTTTATATTATCAAAATGGAAGGACTCATGAATTAATTTCTGAATTGTTATGTATTTGACATTGTTTATGAATTGAATTTATTGGTACCATATTGTAGAATTTAAGAAAAATTTATATGGTATGTTATAGCTTTTATATACAACTTGTGTAGCATTTGTGAAATCTGTTTTATAATAAATACTTAAATGAAAGCTTCTCTTTATTTATGGTATATTGCATTTATTTTTTTAAAAAAATACCCTGGTTAATATTGCACATGTTAATTCCTAAATCTTTAAACTTATACAGGCTCAATTTATGATCACAACAAACTCCAGAATTTCAGTTGTAAGTCGTTGCTGTTGTAAATCAAGGAACCATATGACCGGGCTCAATTTTATGATCGTTTTTACAACTGTGGTAAACTTCATCATGGCTGTTAAGTGTACCACATGGGCCATTAAGTAACCAGCATATCCAAGGGGCCAGAAAATACCAAAAAAAGCAAATTGTAGTCATGTGACTGTGAAATAATGCATCTGGTCATAAATGTGAGTTGGTTGCTAGCCACTCTAAATGCAACATTTGACCGGACAGGTGGAGGTGTTGCGGCAATCCTAACTTCAAAGATGGGTTGTAAGTAGCTTTTTTGAAGTCTTAACCTATTTTTAAACAAGGATTACCTGTAATCTTGTTGTGTTTATTTTAGATAGATTTTGTTGATCTGATGCTGATAATCGCACTTTACAAAAAGTCTAATGGGAAGATGAATAGGTGGCAGAGGTTTAAAGCTTCTTAGAAACTGGGAAAATGATTACAGGTAGTCTTTGACAATTGAGCCCAAAACTTCCATTGCTAAGTAAGGCAGTAAAGTGAGTTGTGCCCCAATTTGCAACTTTTCTTGCCACAGTTGCAGTTGTTAAGGTAGTAACACGGTTGTTAAGTGAATCTGACTTTCCCATTGACTTTGCTTGTCAGGTCAAAACGGTGATCACATGACCTGGGACACTGTGACCATCATAAATACATGCCAGCTGGGAAGCATCCAAGTTTTGATCACATGACCATGGAGATGCTGCAAAGGTCTAAGTAAGAAACATGGTCATAAGTCATTTTTTTCAGTGCTGATGTAACTTCAAAAAGTCACTAAATAAATGGATGTAAATCAAGGACTATCTGTATTTCAGTAATCTTGTCATAAAGTCCTCAGACCATAGGAGCCAGCAAAAAATCATCATTTAATTTTTCCTAGCTAAAAATGAAAAAGCAATAAATTTACTAGGTAGGTAACAAGGTTTTTAAGCTCAGAACACCACTGTTTATTTTGAATCTCTGCTCAACCAGGTAAAAGCAACAGAATACTACAGCTCTTAATGCTTCTAGCACTAATTAGTAAAATAACAATGTGAACATAGTACTCAGAATAATCCTGATTAGCATAGTACAAATCCTCTGTCTCCGCATAGTACAAAACCAATGAGTTTTATGCAGGGGAGTGAATAAAAACTTATTTTGGATCTGGATGCATTAAGCATTTTAAACTTCAAACAAGACAGTCTGAGCTTGTTATGTTTTATATGTGCCAAACTAGAGACCAACTTATATTTTTTTTAAGATTGGTTAGATTTATGGAAGATAAATTCACACTGGTGATATATCATCCTACAAGGAATTTACCATCAGCAAATATGATTGGGAGATGACTGCCATGTTTATAACCTGTTTGAGGATATATTACTGGTTCTTAGATAAGTATTGTAGCTAAAGCTGTAGTAGGTAGACTTTTACTTTGATCCTGCAGTTTAATTTTGGCATTTAAATTTCCATTCACATTTAGGTTAATAAAATGTTTTATAACAGAGATCTCAAACATGGTATCTTTGCTCTAATAGTAGCACTATGGTATGATGATTAAAGCTATGTGTTTCTCAGGAACACTGGTTGTATGCTATCAAGCTAGTTACAATTTTATGAAAGTATAAAAATTACCACATGGGGAAGTAGTTAAAACAGCTTCAGCTATTCTTTATCAATCATCACTCAAAATGGCTGAGAATCATGACAATTTTGCTAGGTTGAAAATGGTTCTTCCAAATTAAGTTATACAACTTTCGATATTGAATACAAAAATAATACTGCAATAAGTATCTACATGACTTTGAGAATGTGCCCAAGTCAGTCTTTACTCCTGGTAAAGTATTCTTGATGTTTTTGGAAGTGGTTTGCCATTGTCTTCTTGCTTTATGTATCTAGCCAAAGAAGCACATACTGGATGAAGTTTTTCTACCTCACTTAAAGTCTTCCATCACTACTGGAGTTTCATTTCATTTTCAGAGTTCTATAGTTATTCCAGTTTAATTGCCCACACATCAAACAGGATTAATTTTATCTAGTTTCCAGATTAGGTTGATAAGTTTGCTGTATTTTTATAATTCAGCTGTGATTTCCTTATGTGTAGTGACTTCATACATAGGAGTCTGCTTTTCTAAAATAATCGAACGTGAATCAGCAGCTTTTCCATGTCACAACTTTGGTTCAAAATGGGAATTACAAAATTGGCACCATGCTGCAAGATGTTCTAGCATCTCAGAGATTGTGACAAAATTGCATTGTATTGAGATATAATAGCACTAAGTTTTGTGTTAACAGAAAAGTATTGACTATCAGGCTGTTCAATATATTTTTTATCAGTATTAGAATAATGCATACCAGCTATAGTACTAAATTTGTTTACTCAATCACATAGACTATTTCTGGTAGTTATTACTTATTTTCATACAAACTTCATTAAAACCTATGCTAGATCTGAATTGGTAATGGAGTTAAGGTTATATAGGTTTATAACTGAATGTAATTGTAGAAATGATATGGTTAACGTCACAGGGAAAATTGTATTGTTTGTGTTGAAATAACATTTCCTCCTCTTATTCCCATTATGGATGACCTAGATAGTTGACACATGTAAATATTTGCTGTATCCCGACTCATCCTGATTCTTCCTAAAATTCCTTACTTGAAATGTGTCTCCTTCTTTTCAGAGATTGAAGGAATATTTATTGAATTTCTAACAATTTTTTCTACTTATTGTCAATTACATAAATATACTCTCAAGTGAAGATCAACTCCTGGTGACTGCATCCATAGTTTTTTTAGCAATGTTACATAGGTGTCTTGTTTTGGATTTTTTTTTCAATTTCTCAGTCTAGGTAACATTAAAATTCTCATGCTACCCAGCCATCCAAATAATAACTACTGTAGGACTAACTATGCTTACCTTCAAATATTAGCTAAGATTGGCTGGGCATATGGTGGATATTTTCTTTCCAGAATTGCCTGAATATTTTTGGGTGAATTCCACTGCTAAACATACCAGTAAATGCAATTATTCAGGCTAGCTGCTTCCATGTATACCCAAAACATTAAGTAGTTTGTTTTGCACTATATTAGTTGTAACATGTACATAAGTATGATAACATTTCTCTGGTGGAAGAAAGCATTTTATTTTCAACCTACGCGGTGATGGAAGGAACGTGATTAAAAAAAATAAAACGCTACCGAGACAAGAGTGTACTGACGACAGTGGGCAGCTTACCGATTTTTCCAACAATCTGAGGTTTAAAAAAAGAAATGGAGTTTAAGAACAAAGATTACCCAAACTTTGGAGGGCAACAGCAGATAACGGACCTCTGAAAGTTTTCTTTGCGCTGCTGGGGATGCTAAAAAACCCGGGGGTGGCGGCGGATCGGGTTTTTTTTTTGCCAGGCAGGTGCCAGGCAGCCCGACCGGACTCGACCGCGAGAGAAGAGCCGATCCGCCGCCACTGCCGTCAGGGTGGGAGAGAAGGGAAGGGGAAGAGGCGGAGCCTGAGAGGCGGCGGCGGCGGCAGCAGTAGTGTCAATAATACAATAGGGCTCTTGTACCGCCGCCTGGCCTGCCAAGCGGGAGACTACAAGGACAAGGGCCCGCTTCCTCCAGAGTGCGAGAGGAAAGAGGGGGGAAGCAGGCGGCATGTTGCCGGGCCGTAGTCAGGACAGGCAAGCCCGGGGGCAGCGCGGCGGCGATTGAAGAAGGACCGGGGCGCCGATGAGCGACGCCAGATAGCAGCAGCAGCAGCAGCCCGAGCTCCAGGCCTGGCAGAGCGCAGACCGTGGCCGCCGCCTGCCCCAGAGCCACAAGGTGAGGTGCGGAAAACTGGGGGCTCCCGGCGGCGATGAGGTTGCCTGGCGCCGCGGGCAGGGCCGGGAGTGGCGCGAGTGCGCCGGAAACACCTCCGGACGCCCGAAGGAACGGAACAAGAGGCAGCTCCCGGCCCTGGCCGGCTCAGCCGTCGCGATTGAGGAGCCGAGTCGGCTCCAGGCCGAGTCCGGGGTGGCGCTTTACACACATTTGCCGATCCCGCCGCTACGCCGAGTCGCACCGCGCGCCCCCTCCCACGCACAGGCGGCGCTTGGCGCCAAGGCCTGGCCGCTAGAGTTATGCTGGCGGGGCGGGAAGGGGCCGAGCTTCCATGAGGAGAGCGGGGAAGGGGAGGAGCCGCCGTGCTAAGCGCCGCCTCAGGGATCGCTGCCCGTGTTTGGGAGGAGACACGTGGTCGTTGGTTGTTCCTGTCCCGGAGGGCGAGCGAGGGGTGTCGGGGAGCTAAGTTTTCTCCTCTCGCCTCCAATCGGCCCCTCTTCGCCCAGGGAGGGGGCGGGTTTACAGCAGCGACCCAGGCCTTCAATTTATGTGGGCTTCTGAATCAGTATAGCCAGAAGCTAGCTAGTTACTTGTTTTTTTTATTGCAGTGTTATATTTTCTGCCGTTGGGTCTGCCATAATTCTGCTTTTGGGCGAGTTAACATATCTGCCGTGGTTTTACTAAATTGATGCCGTTCATCTAGGTTGCTGAATGTGTATAATAATAATAAATGAGTTTAATCGATTCGTTAAGTTGTCCTTCTGTTGGGCAATCACTTCCGCAGTCCATATGACTTTGTAGCACCCGCTTCACGGTTGCATTTTGGGGATTTGTCATCAGGATTTTCAGCTTTTCTGAATTCGCTACGGCCCAGAAACAGTGGGATTTCCGTCCCGTTGGTAGCTTGAATCCAGAGAGTTGAAATCCACTTGTTCAGCCGCTTCCAACTTTTTGTGACCCGATGGATATAATTTCATTACTATCAGTAACTCTTGCCATGACTTAAAATAAGACAGCATGTTTTCGGTTACAGTATCCCTTGATCTTCTGTTGGGCTTTTTTCAATTGAGGAGGAGGAGGATTATGTCAGGTTGTTCTCGTGTCCTCCAGTTGTCCAGTCTTAACAACCACATAAATAGATTTTATCCATGGTGATCTATCCCTATTTTCAGCTCTTCCAGTATTGCACTCATTGCTACTGTAACTGAATCGATCAACCTTTATGAAAGCTTTATCTTTCATTCCTAGTTCTGCTAGTGAGAGACTGGATTTATTTCTAGTATTTTTGCTGGTACCTATATGGCTTGTGCCATATAGGATCTGATTGCTATGCCTTCTGTGTACAAATAAAGTAAAGATATTATTGGTGATATAGTTTTATGAGGTAAGAATTAATTCTTGAATGGCTACTCCCAACCACATTTATTTATATATTCAAAGTCACAGTGTGCTATAATCAGAAGACAAATTATTGTGCTTTGGTAAGTGAATGGATCATTTCTAAAATATAATTGTGCAAACAGATGCAGCTGGGGTTACCATATCTGGGCTGCAAATATTTGGTCAGCTACTAAGTTTTTTTCAGTGTGTAGAAAGTCAGTCCGTACAAGATTACTATATCAGTTACTCACCACAGAACTAGAATAACTTTTACTTGGTGTTGTCTACTAGCTTACTGTTGCTTACTGAAATATTTACCAAATTGGTTCTGTCTATCCATGAGCCTAGTTCCATTTTTAGAAGTTGCTATCAGTAGATCTTTAGCATAAGGCTCCTAAGTGGAATGGAACAACTTTGGATCTATTAAATTTGAGTTGCTTGGAAGCAAGATGAGCAGCAAACAAATCTAATAAATAATAAATTGCCACTAAAGCCAATCTAAGTGGGTCAAGAACTGGAATAGCTAAATTCCTTTTTTAATTTCAAGAAGGACTGGAAGAAGGATATTTAGAATAAAAAGATTACCCTTGATAAAACCATTCTTGCTACTTAATTATAATTGAGAAAGGTTTGATTTTTATCTGATCTTTTAAGCCATCAGGAATTGTTTGATCAGGTTTAATAAAGTGAGAGAGTTGTAAATATATATTGTTGAAGACTGCAGCTTTTACACATTAACTGAGATGCATGCTTAAAGATTAAAATTTACTAATGCTGTGTGAAAAGACAGCATATTAAATTTCTAAAGAAATAATGAAATCTCTGTTTAATTAATTGAGGTTTTGAAATATTTGTGACTAGAGATTTCCTAAAATATTACCGAATATTGAAGAGATTCCTTTGATATTAATTTTCAACAATGTAGTACAGTGGTTCTCAACCTTTTTTTCACCACGGACTCCCCTTAAATATCTTTTGTAGCCACAGAACATGGCCACGGACCCCCAAGGCTTAACTCAAGATTTAAATAATAAGATCTCTTCAAGACTTCGTGGACCTCCTATGATGACATTGCAGCACCCAGGAGTCTGCTGACCACAGGTTGAGAACCATTGGTGCAGAAAGTTATTTTTTAAAAATAGAATGGGAAGATTTAAAACTCACTGTCATGTTGGAACTACCTATGATTATACAGGAAATGTCTTATCTACATAACTTTTTTGGAGATATTACTAAGGCAGTGGAAGAAGGTTAGATTCAAGAAAACTGCATTTACTGTATATAAGGTGAAAATATTTTCCTTAGGGAGAAAATTTGCTCTAAATCTGAGTAAAATTTTTGCTTTTGTTCTATAAAAATTAGTTACATTAATTAAGGCAAATTAGTAGACTTAATTGAATAGAATATTCAGGAGTTTTGAATAAATAGTAACTCAGAAAAGGAAGTATGATATTGAAAAATATTATTAGACTGTATGTAGTGGATAGCTGAGATTGTAGAATGGAAAGCTGAAGGCCTTCCAGAAACCATCTTGGTCTCCATGTCCTGGTCCTGCCTCCTGTTTCGGGTAGTGGTTTGATAGTCCTTATTGCCCTCAGCTATCTTCCAGGACAAAGGTGCCAAAGAAATGAAAAAAAAACAAGATAAATTCAAAAGTGCAGCAATACATGCCGTTTTGGGCATACTATGCTATACTGGTATGATACTGCTATTATGCGAGCTGCATCGGCTCCCGGTAGGTTTCTAAAAGCAATTCAAAATGCTGGTTATTTCCTGTAAAGCCCTATGTATATAGCATGGGATCACTTTATTTGTATGATCACCTCTGCCTAGTGGTTTCTGTCTGCTCCACCTAATGGGCATGCTCCAGTACCTTAGTACAACAATAACACTTAGTCATATATACTGCTGCATAGTGCTTTACAGCATTCTGACAGCAGTTTACAATGTCAGCATATTGCCCCCAACAATCTGGGTCCTCATTTTACCGACCTTGGAAGGCTGAGTCAACCTCAAACCCTGTCAGGATTGAACTCCAGACTGTGGGCAAAGTCAGCCTGCCATACTGCATTCTGATCACTGTGCCACCAGGTCTCCTAGTCATCTAGTTGATCCCTGGAAGCATGTATTTGTTATGAAGCCTGCACTGTGGACATCCCCCCTTCCCCAAATACAGACATCTACAAATCTATTAGCTTTTACAAAGTGGTGAAAATCCTTTCTTTAGGCATTGGGAGGCGGAAATTATTCTGGGAAGTCTGGCTTGGATGTGTGTATGCATGCTTTGCATATTTATTGAACTCAATACAGTATTAATTAGGATTTGTTTTAATATAATTCTCTGCTTTTGCTTGCTTATTGTTTATAGAGTTTCTTGGATAGATAGGCAGACATATAAATTGGTCCTGGCCACAGAAGTTAGAGGCATAGTTTCTAGAGCCATAAGCCTTTTCATCCTTTGTGAGAAAGAACCATTTCACAAAAGAAAAAAATATCCTTATTTTAAAAAAGGAAAAAATTAAATGTAAAAATTAATTTAAGCTTTAAATATTAAATGCAAATATTATGTGTTGGGTAAAGGTACACTTCAGAGATGCCTACATCACAAGATACTGGTGAAAAAGAAAATTCAAAAGAAAATGCAGTGCTCTGAGTAGATCATAAGAAGGTACTGGTCTGCTAAAAATTTTAAAAAAAGTTCTCAGTATATTACAAATCATAAGGCAACTCCAAACAAAAAATGTGATCTAAAAAAAATTATGAATGCCTGTGAAGTAACAATCAAAACAATTCTATAACTGATACAGGGAAATGACAAATAAGAACATGAGACAATGAGACTGAAGTACCACAGAGAAAACATTAATTAAAGCTCTAATATAAATTTTTGGAGATTAATGTTACCTACTACTGTAAAATAGAAGTATTCTAAAACAGTGACTCTGCTTTGTTCATTTGGACTTCACCTGTACTTGGAAAGTTTTCGCCATTTTATCAGAAACTACTGGGTGTAATGAAGTTTCATCTCTTCCCTATCTTGTTCCTCGCATCACTAGAGTTGCTCCCAAGTTTGCTCCTTATTTTTAAAAAATAGAAGAAGGAACTGGAGTATATAACTTTCTAATTCACCAACGTAATCTCTGCTTCAGAATACATCTAGAACATCTTACTTTATGGTCCAATCTTCCTTGTAGAGATATGAATTGATAGTCTGAATGAGGGACAAGGCTGCAGCTACAGTCATAGTACAAATATTTTTTTTAAAATAGTAATAGTAATAATTTTTAAAAAGTTGATATTTTGAATCAGTAAAAATATGCATTTTACCATGCAAAAACCATGTTACTGTTACAGACAAAAAATGTTCTATGTTGACTACTTATTCCTTTACCAAAGTTCTTTAATGGAAATAATGTTTCACTTTTGTTGATAACAAATCTGTTTAATATTCAGAGTAATGTTAACAAAATTTTCATATTTCACACAGCATCAAATTGATTTCTGTATCTCCTTTTTGAGACAAAATAAGAAAAAAAATCTGGATTCACTTAAGTATATCAAACAAAAAGAATCATCAAATGTTTTGCCATATTTGGATACTCTTAAGCTGCTTGAAAAATAATTCAGTGGAAGTTTATTAAATTTTTATTCTAGCTAAGGTTAAACCTAAGCAAATAGTACTTTCTAGTCTACATTTAGAAGAGAAAGTACTTTCTCATCTCACAGCAAATAAATCAAAATAGCTACCATTTGGAAAATTTCAGCCTGTTAAAGCAAGAAAAACACTTTGGATGTTAAAAGCATATGATACCCCATCTCCTTTGGTCAGTCGTCCAGTCAGAATTTTCAGTTGCCAGGAAACCAGGCAATCAATTATTTGAGTTCCCATATAGAAAACCTCTTATATTCCTGGAGAACACTAGTGCTCCAAAAACTAGTTTGGGAAATGCTGAACTAAAATATAGTTGAAATATAATTCCATGAAAATTACTGTTAAGATACACCCTGCAGACAAAAGAAAAAAAATCTCGACTAGTTAAGGAGAAAATTCCTGAAGTATTTTTATAAGGCAGTATACTTATATGGCAGGTTATTTTTTTTTAAAAAAAAAAGAGATGTAGTGGTCTTATTTATGATGAAACTTTTATGTAAAGAAGTGCAAAGCTTTTGGTGTGTCCTCTTCATTTTCTGAACATTGCTTTTTCTTTTCCTTTTTAAAATCCGTGAACTTATTAAATATAAAAGAAGTAGAATATAAATGATTTGATTAATTAAGAAATTGGAATAAATATTTGTGGGAGGAATAAATATTTGTAATAAATATATTGTTAGAGCACATAAAAAAGGAATTAAAGGGGCAGGCTAGGAGATGGTTATACTTTTCAGAGAGATGGAATAATGGTTATTGTATTTCTTTGGATACTTTCAGATGCCACTAAAGATAAAGGAATGTAGTTAGCTGATTTTTATTTAGTTTTTACAAACATCTCTGTTTCAGAAAACAGATAAGACAATAATAAGAGAATACTGGATTTTATGCATTTGAGGCATTCCCAAAATAGGCAGGGGTTGTTTTTTTACTTTCCTTTAAAAATTCTACTTTAAAGTTCATATTGCAAATAAACAATCTTAATTACATTTTCATAAAGCATAAACCTTAGATGATTATTTTAAACACTCTATCTGAACTCTATATATTCATCCCATAAATATAACCTATATTGCAAACTAAATGTATCTGAATATGGGGAAATTACGTCTGTCCATGGTATTCATAAATTGCAATTTGTTGTCAGTGGGGCTTGTATAATGGGTGCAATGCACCTTTTAAGTGAAAGGTGTCTGTTTTCAAAATCTATATCCCAATTTTTTCCTTTTGTCATAGGTCTAATATGCCTCTATATTTTAAAATTATTTTCTCAAACCCTCATTGTGGGAATTCTCTATTTGGCTGCATAACACGCTCAGGAATGTTTCTGAACCGAATAAAATTTTCTCATAAACTCTTAAACAAGTATGTCTGTGATTATAGAATACTTTATATACCGGGAATTAACGGTACAAAAGAAATTAATGGAAACTGTCCCTGACCTTGCAGACTGCAGTAAAAACAGACAAGAATCAGGAATAATCATTTTGCTTCTGTTAGCTATTCCCCACAGCTTTCCCACCAGCGAGACACAGGGTACCTATTCATTGAAAGGATGTCTGCTCAAATGCAGCATAGGAGTAAAAAAAGAACAGTGTTACTTGCTTTAGTCCGGAAGGATATGAACACAGAAGTCCTTCTTTCTAGCATGTAGCTGAATAGAAGGGGTAATGAAAAGAGAGTTCTTCCAAAGATAAATGTAAATATTGTCAAGTATTTAAACAACAGAGTCAAAACAATGTGTGGCTATCTAAACAAAATGTAAAGGTAAACTATTAATTGATTTCTGTGAGCTGCAACTGTTCCGAATGCAAATGGTGTTGGGGATATTTTACAAATTTAAATTTATTTGGTAAATTCTTGTGTTGGTCACTTCAGTTCTAAAATATAGCAAGGTGTCAGAGCAAAATGGTAATCTAGATTTGCACAAAACAGCAATAATATTTATCCAAATCACAATTTATTAAGATAGAGTAATATATGTATTATCTCACATTTAACAATTATTTAATGAAACAGCTATTTAATAATAACTAATAAAATAGTTAAAATTTAACACTGTGTTTCAATTTTGTTCTTTCAAAGCATAATTGTGGGCGTTCTGAAGTTATTTATAAAAAGCAGTGTGACTTGCTTTTTTCTTTAGGAACTTGGAAACTTCAATGGGATAGTTAAATTATGCAGTAGTTTAAGCTTTTTTGTGGAATATATTGCTGTACTGCCATTTTTGTGATTCTCATACTGCTTTGTCCTTTACGAAACAATGTATTTTAAGAGTAATGCATTTCTTTCATTTAAATGTTTTTGTCTATTACCTGTTTCTGTTTCTTTTATTTACTTTCTAAGTGTGACCTAGAAATAAAATGGGCCCAATTCAGTTGTGTAGAAATCTCTGCAATTTATTTCTGCAAAAGACAACATAGAATTTCTGTCAAATCTTAAAATAAACCAATGTTGTAACTATAATTGATTCATCACATCCCTATTTGGATGAACTCAAAGTAGAATTTGTAAAGATATGCCACAACAAGCTGGATTTTGGAATTATATATTTTAAAATGTTTTAATTCTCTAGTTTTTACTTTTTTGTGAATATTCCTGTAGTTCTTTTTTTTAGTCATTTTGAGCGTTCTACAAATACAGGTAGTCCAAAACCTACGACCACAATTGAGCCCAAAATTTATGTTGTTAAGTGAGAAATTTGTTAGTTTTGCCCATTTTATGACTTTTCTTGCCACATTTATTAAGTGAAACACTGACGTTGTTAAGTTAGTAATATGGTTGTTAAGTGAATTTGGCTTTCCCATTGTCTTTGCTTCTCAGAAGGTTGCAAAAGAAGATCACGTGACCCCAAGACACTGCAATGGTTATAAATATGAATCAATTGTCAAGCTCCCAAATGTAAATCACATGACCATGGGGATGCTGCAATGATCACAAGTGTGAAAAATGGTCATAAGTCACTTTTTTCAATGTCATTGTAACTTCGAATGGTCACTAAACAAATTGTTGTAAGTCAAGGACTGCCTGAAGGAGATAACTTGAAAAATGAAAAAGTTAATTTTTGTTTCATAAATCTATATGTTTTATAACTAAGGAAGCTGCTGGGCAAAATTATCTGGTGGCATAGGGTTAGATATTTTCAGTAGTATGCTGATGACACTCAGTTATTTATATCAAATTCTGCCCAAGTGACGCCATCAAGATTCTGTCTCAGTGTCTGGAGACTGTAGGAATAAAATTCCAACTCAATCCTAGCAAGACTGAATCACTGTTCAGAGTTGAGCACTGGTGCTGGAAATCTTTCAGGTTAGTACTGGATGGGATCATATTTTTTTCACAACATAACTGGTATGTAATTTGGGAATCCTTTTAAACTCTCAAAAAGCTAATAGTAGGATGGCTAGAAGGCTTTTTACTCAAGTTTATCTTGTGTGCCAGTTATGCCCATACCTAGATCAGGAAGCACTATTCATAGTTAGTCATCGCTTGGTTGCTTCTCATCTGGATTGTGCAGTGTGCTTCACATGGGGCTGCCCTTGAAGATCAGAAGCTACAACTGATCCAGAGCACATTAGTGTGAGTAGTTACGAGAACATCCATATAATCCCGTACTGCACAAGCCATAGTGATTACCAGTGAGATTGTGGATGCAATTCAAAGTGCTGGAGATCACCCATAAAACCATACATGGCACAGGGCCAAGAAGTGGCTATCTCAAGTTATCTGCTTACCCAACAAGATTGGATATGCTCTGTCGAACAGTGCCATTTTATGTCACTCAGATAGCATGCCTTCTCAATTATTCAATTACAGTCTGCCCTATGGAGCATCATGCCCCCCAAAATATGGATGGCACCAGTAGTGCTAGCCTTTAGAACGGTTTGGATCTGGTTCTTTTTGGCACTGCCCCAAGATGTTGCATCAACTGTTAATATGTGGTATGTGACTTAGCCCTGTTGTTATATGGGACTTCACTGATTTTTATGCATTATGTTTTTGTTTTTTTTAACCTTAATGATTAGGGAAGCGGGAAGCCTCATAATTTGAATATAGAAAAATTTGAGTACTTGAATTGCTCTTTCTTTGCATATTGCAATATTTTTCTGTTTTTGTAATCTTCAAGTTTAATTGCAGATGTAAGCTCTGGTTTACCAGAAATTTTTTAAAAATAGAGAATGACTTGTGGAAAAGGGAAGGAATTAGTGTTCCAAACTTATTCAGATAGCACTAAATTACATATTGGCACTGGATACAAATCTGCTATTGACTAAAATAATTCAATTGCATGATTAGAAATTTTTGAGTTATCTTTTGTTTTAAAGCAACTTAAGAGAGAACATTCTAAAAGAAGGTTATTGATAGTAACTTTTAAATTGTCTTTCTCTGAGAACTCTTCTGTAGAAAAAAGAAATGGAAAATGATCAAAAAGGAAACTGGGACTTTATGGCAATCATAGGAAATGTTCACTTCACTTTTTTTTGTGTACTTGGAAGTGAAACCAGTTGCTGAATTTTGTTGCAAAAACGGTGCATTTTTTTCAATCATTGTTAGAACTAGTTTCATATATTTTTCAATGCTACTGAAAATAGCTGGAATATTATGATCTAACTTTATAAGATTAATTAAATTATAAACAATACTCCAAATTTTCTTGCATCAGTATCTTGCAGATAATAGGAGTAATGGAATCTTTATGTAAAATGGACTCTTCTTTTACTTGTGGATTGTTAATCCACAAGTTGAAGCTGCATAATAAACTGGATCCTAGTCTGGATTTATTAACACTTTATCTCTGTAGGTTGTGCTAATGATTCTCAGGAATATTGAGAGATGCATGTTTGAAACAAGCAGGAGATAGGATATACAAAAAAAGTAAAAAAATAACTAGAAAGGCCAATGTGAAAAGAACTTGTATAACAGTAGCTTCAGAAATGCTCATTTTCTCAGTATTGGTAGCTGAGGTCTTCGGTATTGATGGCCTCCAAGAACTGTCTGTATTGCATTCTGCACCAGCTTTAGCTTCTGAATACTCTTCAAGGGTAGGCCCATTGAGAGCGCATTGCAGTAGTTAAGCATAAGACGACTAGGGTTTGAGCACAGGGATTCATGATCCAAGAAGGGTTGTAACTGCAGCACAACACAAAGTTGCACAAACGCTGTTCTGGCCATGACTGCCACTTGCTTGTTGACAGGAGTCATTAGTTCAGGAGAACCCCCAAGTTGCGCACCAGGTCTGTCTGGGGCAGTGCAACTCCATCCAGAACTAAAGATATTAAAGTCCTGGATCCCGAAGCTCTGTGCACCCAAAGCCACTGTGATGACCCAGGGCTGGGCACAGAAACAACACAGCCAGAACAAAGGCTTAACTCCCCATTATTGCTCCAACTTTCCCCCCAAAGTCCCACTGTTCGCAGCAAGTCCAGGAGCCAAGCCCTAAACACGCACCTCCAATAATTCCTGACTGCTATTAGTCCAGAGGAGCAGCACAATTCTGAGAGCAGCCACAGTTCAGGGAATTTGGTTCCAAGGAGTCCTCCTCACAGGAAGAGTTCACTAGGACTGCAGCGCAACCTGGAGCAGAACTGTGTCTCTGTGAACTCGCACATAGCCAGGCCAGGCAAGCAGGGCAAGACAAGCAAAGCATCCTGATGTTGGTAACAGCACGTGAAACTGGAAAAAGGCAACACTTGTTCCCTACAAGTGCCCTTCCCCATGGCGTCTTTAAAAATCTCATGCCCCAGGTGGGCCTTGTGAAGAGGAGCGGGGCATCCTCCCGAGTCATTGGGGTGCCCTGCGCTGATCCTGCCTCTCCATTCTCCATGCTCGGGGATGGGGGGGAGATAATTGCTAGTCTCCGAAGCTCCTCTGCTCTGCTGCCTGCCCTCTTCTCCCCCCCTGCTTGTTCATTCTGCACCCTCTCTCCTTCGCTGGCAACCCTTCCCAGCCCAAGGGACCTGGGACTGCTTCATCCTGCTCCTCTGGTTGTTCCTCTATTGGCCTTAGCTCCGAGGAGCCGTGTCATCGTCCTCCACGGATCCAGGCTCCAACGGGGACATGACAGCTACTTGGAACCAGATTCATTTAATAACTGTAAGATCTGCCTGTGTACAAGACAGCTATGATGTGTCCACTGAAATACTGATTTTAAGAAATGGAAACAAATACCGGTACTTTAAATCTCACTTTAAAGTAAACTATAAAACCATAAGTTGCTATAAAATTAATGGGCATATAGCAAAAACAATGCCAAAGTAGAAGAATTACCATGGCTTCTGCTAAGAATGAATTGGGATTAGCAAGAATGCTAATTTCTTGTAATTTTTTGGAATATGAAGCACACTCATGAAGTATGCTTGCTTGCTTGGACTTTCAAAAGACTTGGAAAACACTGATTTTAAAAAATAGCATAATGGAATAAGATGAGAGATCCTCTTATAGGCAGCTATTTAAATAAGAGAAAGCAGTAAATAACTACTGAACAATTACTGAAATGTGGATTAAGTGGTGAATATTTCCAAAGATTGAACCAAGAGATGTGTAATTTATTCCTAGTAATTTTACAGTCTGATTTCGTATTTATCTTAATGTGTATTTCAACTGATGCAGTTGGTTTAAATGGATGCTTTAATACAATTTGCTTGGACAGTGTCTGTAAATAGTGTTATCTCTTGTGACCTAAAATGTAAGCTTCTCTGTTGTTGCACCTGGATTCTAGAACAGCATCCCCCCCCCCGATCTTTATTACCACTATCCTGGTTTCATTCAAATATAACCTTAAAACATCGGTTTTCCTGAAACATTGGGTAAGATTGGGGGATGAGTCCCTTGTGGGTATGCAGTATGGTTGAGAAAATGTTTTTATTCTTTTTAAACATTCACTGTTTTGTGCCTTATTGTTCTTAATTTGATTTTAATACTGTATGCCATGGTTACTTTGTAATTAAGCAGCTGTATACATGTGATAAATAAGATAGCCTTGTATTTTATTGAACAGCAAAACTAATTCTGAGTGCAGAATTAAGGCATCTGGCTGCTTACTTCCCTTGCAGGAAGAATTTTGCTAACTGTTTGTTTTCACTCTTTATAGGATGCGTCAGGATGAAACGCCACAGGCACCTAAGCAGCAGTGACAGTTCAGACAATGAAAGTAAATAAAGTGATCTAATCTTCCTTTGATCTGTAACTTCCTGTGGTTTCTTTCTTTGGTTTGAGGGCAAACTGTTATACTTTTTCTTCAGCTATAAAGTGAATTGCATTTCTTGTTCCATTTCATTTCCTCTTGTGTGCTGTGGTATTTAGTAATATCGGAGAAGATCAAAACAAAATTAGAAACATTACAAAGAGAAATTAAATATAATTATTACATTCAGTTTCTTCAGAGGCTTTGTTTAGAATATAAAAAGCTGCAAAATTCTAACAGGTTGCATGTATTCTAGTATGTAATCCTGAAGCTTCTATTTTCCAAATGAGATTTGCTGGTTTACCCACTTCTATATGTGGAAATACTTGGTTATAGTTTGTAGAATTTTTTTTCAAAATTTGAAATGACTATAAATAAAAGTTAGATACCACTTTAGATTCCAATCGGCACTATATAGCACTAGCAGTTCTTCATGTGCGTAAGCAATTGATCAGCTTCTCTTTTTAAGCAGAGAGTGTAGATCTTCCTTTTCTCCACTTTTTGTCACCTTGCTATTATGGCTTCAGTGGCACAGTTGTTGGAAAACATGCTGGAAATTTCCAAACATCAGCTGCTAAAATTCATATAGCATGTGGGACTTGCTGTTTTAGAAATTGTTTGGCATACTTGCATTCCTTCTTTTTTTTTTAAATAATATTTTTTATTGAAGTTTAAAAATATAAAGATAAAAAACTAATGCAAATTAAGAAAAATATTAATTCCCTTTATATAGGGATCAGGATAGAATCAAAGTGGGTAATTACTTTTGAAGTACAGATTTAATGTTTTCGTCTGTCCTCTTGGCACCCTTGCATTTCCTGCTGAAACTCAAAAATTAAAGATTGTTATCTCAGAATTGAAAACCATTCTGCTTGTCTGTATTAAGCTACCACACTTCCTAGTAATTCATATTACCTGCTGGAATTTGAAAATACACCCAGAACAGTACTTACATATATTCTGGTTTATGGTTAATGTATCAATTTCTTCTGTTATGAGATGTAGGGAAGTCAAGAATTGCTAGTTTTGGAACTATAGAATATTTCCTTTCACTAGCCATTTACCTCTTGAATTTATAACAAAATGATGATGTTAGGGCAACTTCTTCCTAATTGTTTATCAGCTTCCTAACAACATTGTTAGAACATGATATTTCCTATAATTTTAGGAATTTTAAGTATGGTCTAATTTACATTTAATGGTAAAACAGGGTGTTTTTTTTTTGTAGTCTAATTTATTTGAATATTTGAACTCACTTTGGGCAATGAACTGTAGTGTAGTTCTGACAAAATACCACTGTTTGAAATTGAGGTTTTATTATAATTTGCTTTCTAAAGCTGGTCGACAACTCGTTTCTGATTTGTGGGATACTCAAGCCTCTTGGCAGTCATAAACCAAAATACCTAAAAAGGCTGAACTGTGCTCTCTGGCTCTTCTTCTAAGGACGGTTTTTTCCCACTTACTCTGCTCCTCTCTGACTTCAAAGATGAGGCAAGCCCCTAATTTCCAAATCTGAAGGCATATATGTACGCCTTGCCAATAAGGCTGAACAGAATGTCCGGTTTACAAAATGAAAAGTATAAATGCTCAAAAAAATGAATATGGGACTCTTGCCCCTCACACGTAGTTGCAACAAATAAACTACAACATCATCCCTCACAAACATACTTTTAGCAAAAAAATAAATCACAACTCATGGAAGAATAAACCTTTAAAATGCAGACAAATGCACATTCCATTAAAAGTATCCAGAAACACAAACATCACCTTTCCTCCATCTCATAAACAAAAATTATGCACATATTGTCCTCATTTAAAATATATATGTCTGCAAAAATTACATCTGAGAAAACTTCCCTATACCCCAGGGCTATGTGTTGCATTTTTCAGCAAACATACATTAATATTTTGATATGTTTGGGTTATTTAGAAATTCTTGCTTTTCTACTTCTACAAAAACTAGATAAATTTAGCTCAGAAATTGTGCTAAGAAGGCGGTAATTTTTTTCTTATCTGCAAACTTTACTATGACTTGTTAAACAAATGTTTAATAAACTTTTCCTTAACAGTCTCTGTTCTAGGCAAATTTTCTTCCTTTTAATTCTCATCCTTTTTCTTGCTGTTCATATAGGTCCTTCTACTTCTTTCTCCTTTTGTTCTAAATACAGAAGCAAATCAAAAACACCAACAAATGAACAAAAAAAACCTGCCGAGGTAAGGTTTTACATTTTTTTATTTATTTATTTATTTTTCACATTTATATACCGCCCCATTCCGAAGACTCGGGGCGGTTTACAACTTATAAG
>JANHFL010009465.1:249535-264849 GCA_032468155.1 Oxyrhabdium leporinum | reverse complement strand
TGTTGTATCAGTAATACATAGAAAATGTTACTGAGTAACAAAAATGTACTCTGATAAAATATGCTATCAGGAAATATCCCTGATAGAGGACAAAAGAAAATACTAGCAATAAAAGGAGAAGATTCCAGAGATCCAAAATTTATCATAGAAAATATAAACATTACTATGGAACATGGAAAATATGAACAACAGCATGAATGAGGTGAATGAAAACATTACAGTAAATCATTGATGTAAATTATCATAAAAGATGTTATGACAAACAAAATTTTAGAACTAGGGGAAGAATCACATTTAAAAAAACCAATGAAAATATTCAAAAATATACCAGGTGAAGTCAGGAGAAAAATTTGAAGTGCAAAGAAAAATTGGTAAGTGATAGATGTAGTGAAACCGAAATATTGGAAGCTAAATATATGCATTAAAAATAAATGAAATTACAGTATACACAACTATGAATATATTACATACCTGGAACAACTTATTGTATTGTATTGTGTTTGTTTGTTTAGCTGATTTATATATGTTACATTTGGGACATTTTAGAATAAAACAGATAAAAGACATATAATACAAAAATAGAAACACATAGCAGCTGCCATTAACATAACTAGAACCAGCTCCCTCACACACCTGGGACTCCACACTCGAACACAACCCCAACTTTTCAGAGTCATACAAAAGGCAAGCAGGGTCAGGACTGATTTGATCTTTGAGGGAAGATGTTCCAAAAAGCAGGCACTATAGTAGAAAAGGCTTGCCTGGGCCCCACTAGCTGACATTCCTCAGCTGTTGGAACCCAGAGCCTGTCCCTTGCCAGATTGGGTAAGTAACCCAGTTCCAAGCCACACAGGTCTTTAAACATAACTACCAGCACCTTGACCTGTATGTATGCTTCCATACTGGAAGCCAGTGAAGTTGTGGAGCACTGGTGGTACATTTGTTGAATAACTGGCACCATTAACTATTCTTGCCATTCCATTCTGCTCTAAATGCTCTTCAAGGGCAGCCCCATATAGAGCATGTTGCAGTAATCTAGCCCAGTCCCCCACTGTTACTTTACATCATGACATTACAATGATCTAAACATGGATATAGGACTTTCATATAGATGCATATTCATATGATGGAATAAATGCAAAACTATTTAAAGAATAAAAAGTGTAGGATCTGATTATGCTGTATATCTCTAAAAATATTAAATATTTATTTATTAAATTTATATGCCACCTAACTCACTACAGAGTAGCTCAATAAGATTGCAACTTAATAAAACTGTGATACTTTAAAAAAATTCAACATACTATACAATATAGGAATTATTCCTAATAAGTTTACTTATTCTGTCTAAAACAAACATCATAAAGGTGTAACGAATCTCTATGATAGCCTTGGTGAGTCATATTTTTAACATGTTCTTCCAAACATAAACAAGAGGATTTTTCAGAAACGTGAAATTGTTTTGAGCATAACATAACTTGGATTCAGGAATGTATTGGGTAGCAGAAATGTTCTTTTTAGCAAAACTAGTTAAACATTGTAGAGAAACGAAAATGGATTTTTATGTGTATTGAGAATAGTATGAAAATGCATTTAATGGAACTAAATATATTGAAAAATACAGGGTTGGATGGTAGAGACACATGCATTATTATGAATTTATATTAGAAACAAACAGCAGTTTTTAAAGGTGAAGAAAAAGAAAAGTATTTCAGATATTATGAGTGGTTTGAATGTGTATTGCCATTGTTGATCTTTAAATATGGTACATTCTGAAGTTATTTTCAAAGACGATTCAGAAGCATGCCAAGAAGATACAGTAATAATTTATTCAGATACTGTTTTATTAGTAAATATTGAGCAATGTTTGCAAATGTTAATCAAATTTTGTGGATTAAATATAAACCAGAAGAAAATAAAAAGTAATTATTATAAATAAAATCTCTGAACTAAGTATTACTGTACTGTACAGGAAAGCACATGCTGAGGGTATAATGTATAAAATATAAAAATGACCAACATCCTAGCTAAAATAATCTACATCCATGGTTTAGCAGAAGTACAGCTTTTGGACAATAACATCAAATAACAAACAACATTGATTATTGCTGACTGTTTCAGCAGGAGATGGCACTAAAATAAATAAAAATGACAAAGCATTCAAATCCAACTTTCAGTTACCTCACTAGAACTGCTGGTTTCAATCATTGGAAGTAATAATTTCATCCTACTCTATGCACATTGTCTCAGTTTAGGTGCAGTCTACAGGTCATCATATAAGGGGAAAAGAAGTATTAAAATTGAGTCGAATTACTGTTCCTCACATCTTTTGCAATATATTTTTTCTTCTGTCCTTGAATGGGTGGAAAGTATGCTGATACAGAAACATCTTACCTTAATATTCCCCACAATTTAACCTTTGCTGCACCTCTGACTGGATGGTCCACTGAGTTCAAGATTCCTTCCCTGACATATCGTGTCCTCACACTCCGCATCGTCTGTCCACCAATCACATTCCAGAATGTGTGGCAGAGTAATTTACAAATGCTCAGTTGCCATTTGCCCTATTTTAGTATTAGTCACTCACTACATTAGCAATGCAACTTGTAAAAAGCATTACATGATTTCCAGGCCCCAAGAGAAGGGTCAAGTGAAAAGAGTCACAGAACGCATTTTTTGGAAATCAGCAGTAGAGTATTTCTCTGTCTTGTTTTAGCTCTTGCCAGAAATTGAGATCTGAGTAGCCATTATTTCTTCCGGTGAATGTTAGGGCGGATGAATACAGTCCGCAACTGGATCAGACCTAAGAAGACAAGATTTTGTCTTTTTTTTTCTTTTTTTTTTTTTAGGATTGGGGAGAAGTCTGAATGCCTCTTCTAGGTATGTGCTTTGGGAAATAACCCAGGATTTCTGAATAGATATGCCTGGATTTGCACTGTGTATATTGATGGGCATTGAAATCTTGAATGCGGCCAATGTAATAATCTTGTGCTTGTCCATAGAGGGAAGAAGATAGTATTTTTGAATGCGTCTTGGCTGCACATATGAGACGTCTGCATTCAAACAGAGGCTGGGCATTCATCTCTTGGAGAAAGTTTAAATTAATTCTTACATTGAATAAGGAATTAGATTTCCAAGTCTAATTCTATTAATATTTTTAAGAATTCATAAAGTTATTAAGGAAAGTTATCTTCTAAAAAGGTCTATGAACAATGAGAAAGAAACAGGACAGAAAGCAATGAGTTTTTAAACTTCATAGAATGATCCTGATTAATAACACTAGAGCACTCATGAAAAGGGAAGTTCATTTTTTAAAATTTATGCTTGGCCAAGAGTTCCCCCTACTGGATAAAAAGTTTATTTCTGATGCAACTACCTGTAAACAGTCTTTTTGAGATTCTTTACTTCTAAGAACAATTCGAGCACTTTCCCAGGTTATTTTATAAATGGTGTAAACATGTAAAAAAGATCCATAGGTATCATAAAAAGCTCCTTTCCTAAATCAATAATACTTACAAAAGGAATTGTTCTTTATATATTTGTGGTTTGTATGTATTTATATTGAAAAAAGAGCTGGTAGTGAAGAAAAGCTGCTATCCAAGTTCCGTTTTCTTCTGAGAAGCCACACCTGTGCCCTTGATGAATATTCAGTTTTTATCACTAAGAATAAAATAAAATGTAATTTATTAACGAAAAGGTGTTAAATGCATAAATAATATATACTTCTTTCCTATATAAAACAGTGGATTTATTTTTATCTCCAGGCATGCTATGGTATCCTAAAGGTTCCTGAGGGGAGTTGGCTTTGCCGTACTTGTGTTTTAGGTATACATCCTCAGTGTCTCTTGTGTCCAAAGAGGGGTGGAGCTATGAAAGCCACAAGAACGGGTACTAAGTGGGCACATGTGAGTTGTGCTCTCTGGATTCCAGAGGTATGAATATATTAATTACATGCTGTCTTTTCATCTATGCTGTTTATATGTAAGGAAAAGATTTTGTGATACAAGAACCCTAGGGTGTTTTTTTTTAATTTTTAATTTTTAATATTCTATAGGGCAGGAAGAAACAGTTTCAGCAATTTGTGAAAAGAAATTATTAATGTAACGTATATAATACTTATATAAACTTTCCAGATGCAGTGAAAATTCATCTAAGAAGTCGGTATTATTGGCAATGAATATTATTGGCAATTTTTTTCATAAGAGCAATTGGCCATGCTTTAGTGTACTAATTACTCAGTGAAAGTTTATCTAGAAAGTTCCTGCTTTGAGCAATTATTTGATGCATTTGCATCAAAGCCTGCAATCTCCTGAATGCTCTATTTGTTCCTACATTAATATTTAAATCTTCTCCTAGAACAAACTTCTCCCAGGCTAATTTTATTTAAGATTTCTAACCCCAATTGTTCAGTTTCCCTTTAATAAAAGTAAATCTTCCCCTCTTTTTGAATCTTTTTCTGCTTTATTAGGATGGCCACCTCTACTGGTTCCTTCTGGAAGAAATTTCCTTCCAATATATTTATCCTAATTCTTCTGATATAGATATAGATATTTCTCCTGTAAGATAACTGCAGTTAAATTGAAGGATTTTTAGTATTTATTAATTCTATTTTTTATTGAATCAGTTTATTCCCTAACATTTAATGAAACCATCCTATTGTTCTCCCATTATACTTCTGGTATTCTTGTTTTCTTTATTATTTCTACAAAACAAATTACCAACAATGAAACCCCAACTATCCAACCCTGACTAGCTATCCTTTTCGTCCCCTATTCTCACAGCTTTCCCCAATCTCTTTCTCCACTTCCTCCCACCCTCACTATTCAGAACATAAGTGAATAGAGTTCACAGATGAATTAGATCCTCTAACTAGTTTAGGTGAGTGATATGTTGAGCTCTCGCCTCTCAACCCTTCCCAACTCATCTTTATTTTAACTTCCAAATAATACTTTGCTATCCTCTCTGTTTTACCTTAAGTATTTGCCAACTAATATAAACAATATCAAATATTTTTGTTTCAAACAGCAACCAACTTATGAATGATATAAACTGAATTATTCCATTGTCATATCTTCTCAAGCTACACAAATCTTTCAAGTCTCACAACTTGTTATTTATTGATTTTTTTATGAAGTATTATTTAGGTTTATTAAGAATGTTTAATCTCTGGAGTATAAAAATAATATATTTTCCTTGTGATTGAAATCCCATTGGCATGAAAGTGACCTCCCATTTATCTTATTTTTCTTTTGAATAATTCTTCTGTTAGAGATTTGAGGGCCTTCTTCTTTGTAGTGTGAGAAGTTTGTTATCTTGGAAAAAGAACAGTTTATCTCCATTGTAATTTATCTTTTTTTTAGTCCTCAAGCTTTTTTTCCTTTATCTTATTACAACCCTTACAAGTATATCTGTTGATTTTTGCACTTGATTGGACTTAAGAGAGAATATGGGGCATTTTCCTCTTTCTTCATCATCATTTTTCCTTACCACTACTTCAGGGTGCTGACTCAGCTGTCTTTGATTCATAGCTGTTATTACTTTGTCATTTTGAGGATTGGCCTTCTTAGACATATTATTATTGTACATTTTATTATTAATCTGCCCAATTAATTGGATATTAGTTAAAATTAATTGGCAGACATAAGCAAAAAAACTGGGTCAGGATGAGCCCAGTTGGTTCACCTTGGGGTCTTCTCCAGTGGTTACCCACATTCAACCAACCTAGTCTTTTGTTGGACACGTGATCCTCAAAACCGCAACTTCCTTTAGAAACCAGTGGTACACCTAGTGAGTCATACTGATGAAAATTTGCAGTGCAGGTCATATCATGATACAAAGTCCATCCTTGGATACTTTGAAGTTTGATGCTAGTATGGCAATTCTGCTACTTGTATCATGATTATTATTCCATCAGTTCCCTCTTGTGACTGCTTATATAATATTTATTAATCAGTTCTATTCAGAGCAAAAAAGCTATAGTATATTATTATATTTTCACTGTATTCGCTATCCTGAGAACCTTGTCAGAAATCAATATAATTTCATTTTAACTTATTAGCATTACTACTGTGGCATACACACACACACACACACAGAGAGAGACACACACACACACACATATATACACATTATTTTATATATATATATATATATATATATGCAAAATGCTAAAGTAGAAAAATAAAGTAGTTTTGTATGTTTTGCATTGTAGGTAAGCATTGCTTGTCCAGAAAGGATGGAACCGATTACAAAAGTGTCCCACATTCCTCCAAGTAGATGGGCTTTAGTTTGCAGTTTATGCAAAGTGAAAACTGGTGCTTGTATCCAGGTATGTGCTGATTGCTATGCTGTAATCTTTGAACTTAAAGAATTGAAATGGTTCACTAGCCAAGCATATTTCATTCTGATCGGTATCAAATACCTTCCTCATAATATGAGGAAAGAATACAAGTTTAGCAGCCGCTTTGTTCCCTGGTAAGCAGCTTTTAGAAATATTTGGTCTTTGGAAAAAGAAAGTGGACATTAAACAAAATAGTTAGACATTTGTAGGATAGTGGAAGGTTTCCAATTTGATGGGGGGGAGGAGGAGAGATTTGGCATGTGCATGGGTGCATATGTTTCACTGTTGGTACATGCTTTTTCTGGGATCTGTAGGTCACATACAGAAAAACATGTAACTTCTTTAAGGAGATGATTTGCTTAAAAGTTCTGTTCAAATCTTGAATTGTTACTAACAATGTGTCAGGAAGCGGTGAATTGTTTTAGAATGATCCAGTTTTGGGGGGGACAATTTATGAAGAACTCCAGAAGTGGCCAAAGGCTTTATGGGGGGTGGGGGCGAGAGATACAAGTGCATTGCTGGAAGCAGTGGTTATTGAGTTTTTTCTGTAATAGAAGGCGTGGGCCACTATAATTATGAGAAATTTATTAAGGAGATTTTCAATGTCTGTTCTGTTGATGCTTGATTTGTTTTCATTCAACAGTGCTCTGTGAAGAGCTGTATCACTGCCTTTCATGTCACATGTGCCTTTGAGCATAGCTTAGAAATGAAAACAATCCTGGATGATGGTGATGAAGTCAAGTTCAAATCATATTGTCTAAAGCATAGCAGAACCAAGCAAAATTTGATGCCTGATACAGAGAACCTCAAGAGCACGGTAGATCAGAAGCAAACTGAAAGTGAGAAAACAAGTTTGCGTGCTCAGAAACTTCAGGAACTGGAGGAAGAGTTCTACTCACTTGTGAGAATAGATGATGTTGCAGCAGAACTGGGGCTTCCTAAGCTCACTGTGGACTTGACCTTTAATTACTGGAAATTAAAAAGGAAGAGTAACTTTAATAAACCATTATTTCCTCCCAAGGAGGATGAAGAAAATGGCTTGGTTCAGCCAAAAGAAGATAGCATTCATACTCGAATGAGAATGTTTATGCATTTGAGACAGGATTTAGAGAGGGTAAGTAAGTGATGCTGTTATAAATGAGGCTGTTGCAATAAGAAAAAAAATATCTACGGGAGAATAAGAGATAGAGTAATAATTAAAATGGAATATACTTTATGAATATTTTAAATGTTGGGGAAAAACTGTATCACTGATTTTTAGACTTATACTTCCCTTTTAAGTCTGGTTTTGGAAACTACCTCCAATAAACAGGAAAGAGGTTAATCTGGTTCTCAGACATGATGGCCACTGATAATCTTTTCATTGTGGACATTTAAAGTATCCAAAAGAATGATTTGTGAATGGATAGTAAAATGGGACTAGAGTTATAAAGGGGAATATTTTGAAAATTGGAGTATTTTAAAGGAATCATAAAGAAAGTGTTCAGGTGAACATAAAACTATACAACACTAACTACAAGATAAGCTGCAAAAATCATAAATGAAAGTTATCTTCCTGAAATCCTTATGGTCCTCTGTAACCAGATGGATGTCCATTTTTGATTCCTGAAAATCAAAAGAGATTATTGTCAGATGAAGTAGTTTTTTATGCATGATTAGTTACAACTGGAGTTCTAAAAAGAATTGTTTTAAGCCAAGATACTTAAATATAATTTGAATCTTTAGATTTCATTTTTGTAAATAATTTTAAGTATACAGATACAAATAATATTTTATCAAGAAATTTATTCTTAATGGTTTAAAAAAATCTTTTGTGAGCTTTTTCAGGTGCTTGATTTTGTGTTTTCTGTAGGTAAGGAATCTTTGCTACATGGTAAGCAGAAGAGAAAAAATGAAACTTTCTCATAGCAAAGCACATGAACAGGTCTTCAATTTACAAGTCCAACTTATTAATCGGGAAATTGCTGAAGGTAATGAATGCATAACAGACTTATTTTCTATATATTAGTATCTCTCTCAATCTTTAAAACCCTATTTTCACTGGATAGTAATCTTAAATTTCTTTTTCATGAGAATAAGTTATATAATACTTATATGCTATAGTTCAATTTTTATAATTGTATTACATTCACTGTGCAAATAACTCTGGATAATTATAGAATATACTAGAATGTGGGAATAGACTATCTGGTGAAGCTTGCATTGCTTCAAAGAGAATCTGTATAGCATTCCAATCTGTATATAGAATCATCCCTTTTCTTTTAACCTTACCTTGTTCTACTGTTTTCCCAGGCTCGGCCCTAATTATTTCTTCAAATTAATATTTTTATTCAAATCTATATTCTCCTTTTGCAAAATTACTCCCAGAATCATATTAAATTGACTTTGGCACTCACATTGGCATCAATCCTTTTAGTCTTTTAGCTTTTAAGCTAGAACTTAACAGAAAGAAAGCAGTTGACTGTTACCTCTGGATTTTTCTTTTGCTTCTAATGCAAGCCATAACTAAAGACAGTGGGAGAGTAAAGAAAAAAAGCCACACAAGAATGTGGTCCTGACAGTTGTAATAGTTAACCATCAGAAGAAAGTTGATAGTCTGTGAGCCTCCCTAACAGCTCCTAGCTACACCAGCAGCTTCAGACAGTATAATAATTTGGTTTTGTTTGATTGTACAGTGTAGTTTTTCCATTAAAAAATATGCAGTCTAGATACCAACAGACATCTACATTCAATTGTACAAGCGGTACAGAAGTATTTGGGGTTTTTTATAATAATTTTTGTTATGGATTACACTTGTGTTCTCAAATCTAAACAGCTTTAATACCTGCAAATAAACAGTATCTGGAGAGCAAAAAGATCATGATCAGATCAGTCCTTGATATCCCTGAGGTTCTCGTGCACCACCTCCTCTGACTGAACCCATTCAAGCAGTCTGCCCTTGGAGGCCACTGAGACTCTGGACAAGATTGCGCCTAGACCACTCTCAAACTTTTGCATCCATCATTTCCTATAGTTCATGGAGGAATTGAGTGTTCTGAAATGGGTTTAGAGATATCTAAAGTGTCACTGGAGAAAAATGAATGATGACTCCAGCTGGACACAACGTAGAGAACTATTAAGGCCTATCTCATAAAAATGACAAAACAACGCTAGTTCTCTACTTTTATTGCTTCTACAGTGTTCCCCGTTGGCCCTGTCCCAGATCACCCAGTCCCTCCTAGGCCAGGTGGGTTTGAATTATCATCTTCAGGGCCGTGCAGAAGAATTTGTTTCCAGTTAGAACCCATGCATGGTGCAGGTCCTTATGAGATGCCTAGGGAGATGTCTTGCTCTGTAATTTGGGAAGAGTTAGTCCTGTTGGATTTAAGGAAGTGGACTCTGCTGTCGGTGCAACTACCTGTCAATTAGATCCTTGTCCCTCCTGGCTGGCGAAAGCCTCCAGAATGGTGACCAGCAGGTAGGTTCATTCGGTGATAAATTCCTCACTGCAGGAGGGGACATTCCTGGGACCTTGTAAGGAGGCCTTGGTTTGTCCTCTCCTTAAAAACCATCATTCAACTGCACGTATCTGGAAAACTTTGTTCCAGTTTCCCATTTTCCCTTTTTAGAGAAGATGTTAAAAGGGGAGGTTGCTTGGCAGTTTCAGAGGGTCCTGGATGAAACGGATTTTCTGGACTCTTTTCAGTCAGGATTTAGGCCTGGTTATGGAACAGAGGCAGATTTGGTTGCCCGTACGGACAATCTTTGGCATGAGCAAGATGGGGGTAGTGCAACCATTCAGGGCTGTCTTAACGCATGGGCCTGATGGGCACTTCCCTGTGGGCCCCAGGAACATAGGGGCCCTATACTAATCTGTATGTTAACCCTTCAATGCACCCTGTATCATATAAATACAGCAACATATTTATTACATTTTACTGTATTTTTTATTAATACCAACAGGCATTAATAGAAATTAACACTGATTTTTTTCCGTAGATGATGAGATGAGCCCACACATTATTTTATGCGGGCTCATCATTCTGTTCAGTCTAATGAGTTGATAGATATATCTAATGAACCTAATGACATGATTATTGGTTATATTTATACATTGTATATGAACTCAGGTATAGGGCTATGCATAGATTATTAATGATTAAATCTGAGGTTCATTCACAACAGTGAACATTGTAATATTTTGAGTGGAGCACAGAAGAGGAAGAGAGCTCCAGAGGAGGAGAAAATTGGAAAACTTCCAAAATTAACATCATGGTTCAATACAGGTGCAACGTCAGCCACTCCTACCATTCTTTTTATTCCTCTGAGTAGTTGTCATAGGGGCCCTAGTACACTGCTTTGCCTGGGGCCCATAATGCTATTAAGATGGCCCTGCAACTATTCTTGTTGTCCTTGACTTCTCAGTGGCTTTCAATACCATCTACCATGGTATCCTTTTGGGCCAGCTATGCAAGTTGAGGCTAGATAAGGCTGGTGCCAATTGGTGTTGACAGGGAGTGAGAGATCACCCCCATCTCTCATCTGGACTACTCCAATGCATTCTGTATGGGGCTACCCTTGAAATCCACTCAGAAGCTTCGGCTGGTTCAGTGTGGCAGTCTTTGGGCCTCTTAGAACGCCCATTTTACACCTCGGTTCTGTGAACTTCACTGGCTACTGGTCTGGTTCTGGATGCAGTTCAAGATGTTGGTTATGACCTTTTAAAAGCCCTTAATGGCATAGGTCCAGGTTATCTGATGAACCATCTCATCCTGATAAGACAAGCCTGCCCCATTTGTGGTGGCAGAGAGGGCCTACTGCAGATCCCGTTTGTCAAAGAACTCTTGACTATCGGGATCCAATAGAACAGCCTTCTTTGCCATAATAACCACCATTTGGAACATCCTACCCTTCAAGGTGAGATCTGCTTCTACCCTCCTATCCTTCCATAAGAGCCTGAAGATCTGGCTCTGCGGGTTGAATTAGAAACACAATTTTTTTTGGGGGGGGAGGTTATCATGGTGGAGATGGCTACCAGATTGATTGCAAATCCCACCCCTCACCTTGCTTTCTCACCTGCCTATCTTTTATTTTCATATCATGTGTTCTGATTGTTTTCTTTTTCATTGCTTATTGTATTGTTCCATTACTTTGCTACTGTTACGTTTACACTTTTTTCATTTCTCTGTTTTTATTGTTGTAAGCCACCTAGAGTAGCCCCACAGCAAGATAGGCAGCAAATAAATTTAACAAATAATTTTTAAAAATTGCAATTTACATTATAAATATGTGCGATAGCTATATGTAACAGTTTCATAAAGGATATATTATCTAAGTTTTCATGACAAAAGCTGGTTCTTAATTATCTTTCTTTTACCTTTATCTCTTTCAGGTCATTCCCTGACAAGTGCACTAGAGAATACATTGTTCTACCCTCCTCCTCGAATCACTTTAAAATTAAAAATGCCAAAATCATTGGGAGATTGCAAAAGTAACTTAAAAACTGGTACCAAAACATTTTCTCCTGATAACAATGCCATGATTTATAATAAAAGAGGTATTTCACTATCCAAGGAAACATTTATTTCAAATATGAAGTCCTACTCAAGATTTCAGCATGAAAACAGAAGCAATGGCTTACTGGAAGGCATTACAAAAGCTAGAATTGAAGCAAAGGATTCTGGGTCTGAGAACTTATCAGAACTTTTCCATCCTGGGCAATCATCTGGCAAACCCCTGGCACTTAAAGCTGTATTGCATGGACATTCTTCTGTTGGAAATGGGAAAATTCAACACAGTTCTAAATCTAATGGCTTAATGAGCAGAGTTGGAGATATCACTCAGCGAGACAGCTCCAGCCAAACAACATATGAACAACAGTCTGTACTCTCTGCCCACCAGGCTAGCCAGAGTACATTCAGAAAGTCCACAATGGAACACTTTAGCAGGTCCTTCAAAGAAGCAACCAACAGTTTGGTGAGGACTACCGAAGATCTCAGGTGTGAAAAACCCTCAAGAAGACTTTCAGTAAGAGAGCGTCCATGGGGCAAGCAGACTTTTGAATATCAAATGGGAATATCAAATGCCCCCTATCAAGACAATGATGGGTATTGCCCTGATCTGGAACTCAGTGATTCTGAAGCAGAGAGTGAAGAGAATAAAGGGCAGATCAGATTGAGGAAAAGCAACTCAGGCAGAGAAAGCCCGAATAAAGACTTCAGTAGAGATTGTCAGAATAGAAAGAAAAGAAACTTGATTTCTCATAGTTCAGTGCAAAGGTGATAGAAATCCCTGAAAATGAAAATAGCTCAGCTTTGTGGGTATCTAAGAGTAATGATTATAAAACTTGGGAAATCTCCAGGTTGGAGTGCAGAGTCCACAAGCAAGTGACAATGTTTCTCCAAACTATACAATGGTTTGCTCTTTTGAAGAGATTGCTCTCCAACCCCCGCCCAAAACCATTTTTTGGGGGTGGGTGGATGGGAGAAAGAAATCTCAAAAAGCTCTTTCATCATCCTGTGACAATCTACAAAGTGACCAGATAATTCTTGTTGCAGCTGCAATAGATTCTCATTTCATGAATAGATTCTCATTTCACTTCAAGCTCAGCTTTTGGAAGAATTGTCACATTTGAAATAATAATGTCTGCTAAAGTGTTTTCCTGAATTGAATCTTGTGACTACTAGGAAAAAAATCATGTTCTCAGTCAATATTATAACAAATTATATGATCCTAACTCCTTAGAAATAGGACCAATTTTAACTCAGTGGGACTTACTTTCAAATAAACATTATATATCATCAGAATATATCATATATCGTAATCTATTGAGGAAGGTTTATAAACTCCACAGTAAATGCTGCCAAACACACACTGACCTCTAGATTTTTCCCAATAGTAAACTCTTAAAATTTGTGTTCCTTTTCACTATTATAAATTGCTGTATTCTGTAAATACCTTTTAACTTCTAGTATTTTTAATTGTTTTTAATACCTTTGTACATAGTAACTTGTGCATTGCACCTGTAAAATAGGTTATGCAGCCAGCCAATAAAAATGGCTGGTGTGTGGATAATGTTTAACACTAGAAGTACTTAATTTCTTTAACATATTCAGGCAATCACCGGTGATGCCAAATTTTCCCATATATTCTTAAAACTTGATCCCCTTCCCAACATGTTAGTATTTTTTGTAAGCTAACAAATATGTTCAGATTTCTGAGCCAAAATGTTTAAAATCAATTTATGCAAAGGTTTGTGTACATTGAATTCTAGGTTAAAATAATCAAAAATCATAAAGTATTTTGATTCCAAAACATCTTCATAGCTACTTTAATTTTTTTTAAACTAACATATTGTAATATTATAAAATGCACACACATAACATCATTACATAATTTATTATTTTGTTCATTGCTGCACACCCAATTTTTAATCAGAATAAAAATCATTTTATTTTTGGAGCAATCACATATTTAGTTTGGTAATGTAATGCCATAATGTGAAACAACAATAATTGCTGTATATTTGGAATCCAGTAACAACAAATGAGGGCCTTGATGTCCTTGAAAGCCTTAATACTATTCAATTTACTTAGGAAGGATAAATTAACTCATGAAAGTTATGTAATAAATTTGGCAGGTCTGTGCTTTTTTGTTTTAGGCATATTTAAAATTGCTTTGTCAACTTTTGTATCTATTTTTTTTTCTTTAAAAAGATGTATTTTAAGGCATTTTCTTTGGTGTAAATATGCAATTGTATTTCATTTTAAGTTTGTTGAGAAAGGGTAGCCTTTGTGTTTTGAGCCATTTAGAATGGTGCTAGAAAATTCATTTCTCTTACATACTGGTTCTGACTGAATTTTTCAGTAGCCAGGGGGAGAAAACATTACATTTAATGACTCATGCATTGAGAAAAAGAAAGAAATGGTGCTTCTGCAAGCTATCACTGTTTTACAAATTTTAGGTTGATGATTTAAAATAAATCTCATCAGGCAATAGTGTTTTTCCCTAATACTTTTATATGATTTCCATAGATACACGAAGGACCTTTTAACTTCATAATTTCAAGTATCTGTCTCCAAAATATAATTGCTAGTTTTCAGTCTTCAGTAGCTGACTTTGCAATGTTACCTTTTGTTTTCTTGTTTTGACACATATGCATACCCAAATTCAGTTTTTTTTTTTAATGGACTGTCTTTTTCAGACGTCTCCTTTTTACAATACTTTTTTCATTAAATTATGAAACTGCTAACCTTGCCTTTTTCATTGTGATCATTTGGAGACTGTAATACTTAAGAAGACTGCATTTAGTGCTTTAGTTAATTCATGGACTAGTAACATTCCTCCCAAAAAAAGCACATGGGCAACCCCAGGTGTGTGTAAGTGACCTTGAGGATCTGAAAGAACTTGCACATAATCCAGGATAGTCTCCATATAAAGATTTGATAATGTATGACTCTTAATTTTTATAGGACTAAAAATCAGATTAAATAAATATAAATAAGTTTGTATGAGTTTTAATGAATTCTGTGCATTTGATTAATTTGTTCCTTTATTAAATCGGCATGGGATCAAACAGAAGTTCTGAATCAAACATATTAACAATATGTTACCCTAGAAAAGACATTTATTTATTGCATTTATTATATTGATAAATAATTTAAGGCAGCAAATATACTTAATACACCTTCCTCTTCCTGCTGCACAAAAGAACCCTGTGAGGTGGGTTGGCTGAGAGAGAGAGAGTAACTGATCCAAACTCACTCAGCTGGCTTTCATGCCTAAGATGAGACTAGAATTCAGAGTCTCTTGGTTTCTAGCCTGGTGCCTTAACTACTAGACCAAAGGATGCCTTTGTTATACAAGTTATACATGTTTATTTTATTTATTTATTTTATTTTATTTAAATTTATATACCACCCCATTCCAAGGACTCGGGGCGGTTTACATATAAAATATAAAAATATAAAAATTCCTTTAAAACCCCGTTTTTAAA
>JANHFL010009465.1:235495-249435 GCA_032468155.1 Oxyrhabdium leporinum | reverse complement strand
TCCTTCCTTCCTTCCTTCCTTCCTTCCTTCCTTCCTTCCTTCCTTCCTTCCTTCCTTCCTTCCTTCCTTCCTTCGATTTCCCCCATTTTTCCCCAATATATTAGTCCTTTCTTCTCAATACATGCTGAATTGCATTTTTGGGAACTATCAACCAGTGGAAGGACTTGCCTCCAGATGTTATGTGTTCTCCAACACTGGAGGCTTTTAAGAAGAGATTGGACAACCACTTGTCTAGAATGGTACAGGATCTGCTTGAGCAGGACATTGGACTAGAAAACCTGCGAGGTCCCTTCCAACTTTCGTATTCTGTTATTGTCTGTCACAACCTTTCCACCAGTGCTCCTTTGCACGGTCATGTCAGCTCTTAACTTGACTTAAAAACCAGCCGTAATAACAAACAAAAGAATACAAAAAGCGACCATTTGTTCTTCCAGATGCAAGCCCAACATCGTAGGACGTCAGTGTGATCTCTGTGCCCCAGGCTATTATGGCTACCCCAACTGCAGGGCTTGTGACTGTCATGAAGCAGGGACAAAACCAAGCATCTGTGACCCGGTCACTGGAGAATGTCACTGCAAGGTTAGTTTGATCATTGTCTAAACTTAGTTTCTGGCCCTATTGCTGTTTGAGGAGCAGTAAGAAATGGTAGGACCAGTCCTGATGGTGCCTTCAGTTCTCAGCAGCATCAACAGTTATTTTCAAGACAAACTCTGCCAACATCATTTGTTTTTAGAGTCAAGAAGAGTGTGTTCCATCAGGGGAAGGTTCTGTGCCTGAATGTCTAGTTCTAATTGTTACTGATCAGCACAAACATACAATTCTTCAAAGACATCCCTATAGGAGCAAAAATAGTGCACGGTCTGAGGGACCAAAACATATCAGGCAGGGGTGTGATTCAGCCGGTTTGGACCGGTTCAAGCGAACCGGTTTCTCAACATCGATCAGCTGGCCGGCTGGTAGCTCCAACATCAGCTAGGGCCCCCCAACCCGCCCCTTTGCTTTTCTCTCCTTTATCCTCTCAGCTGATTCGCGCGTCAGCCGTAGTTACTGTATTACTACATAGAAGGTAAGCTGGTTGTTTTGAAGCTGTGCATGTGTGCAAAGCGATCCCCAAACCGGTTGTGAAACTGGTTGAAACCCACCGCTGATATCAGGCGACTTTGGAGGAAATGAACACGTACAGCCTGGGGGACAGAAGGGAAAGAGGGGATTGAAACCTTTAAATATAGTAAGGGTGTGAATAAGGTTTTAGAAGTATTTTCAATATTAAGCAAAAATCAAGAACACGGAGGCATAACCTCAAACGGACAGGAAGGAAGTTCGAAAGGAGTGTTAGAAAGTATGACTTCACAGAAAGAGTAGTAGGAGCTTGGAACCAACTTCCTGCAGAGATAGTGGGTCAGTCATTAGTAACTGATGTAACTTAGAATAAATATGTCCATCATCCGATAAAAATTAAAAGTTTTTTTTTTAAAAAAAACCTTAAAAGGCAGACTTGATGGATCACCACAGTAGGTCTTTTTCCGCCATCAGTTTTCTGTGTTTCTAAAAATGGCTTTGCAACAAAAAAGCATTGCCAGGGAAGGTGGGATTTGTCTTGAGTATACAATGTCTTCAAAAGATACAACGAATTTGTGGCCCTTAAGATGTTCCTTAATATCTTTCCCCTCAGTTCAACGAGCACGGCGAGTCTTCTAAAACTTAAGGACTTCCCAGCAATTAATCAGAATGTCTGTGGAGGTTCTTAGTCATGCAGATCATGGTTGTCCCAAAGGTGTTTTTTTCAGGAGGCAACTGGACTTTTCTTGTTTTTCTTTGAAGATCTTTCGTTTCTCATCCAAGAAGCATCTTCAGCTCTGATTGGATGGTGGGGAGTGGAAGGATTTATATTCTTTGCAGACAGCTGGTCATTTGCATTCTTTTTAGAGAGTCATTGAGGCCACCTAACAGAAGACTCCACACACACTTGCACCACTCAGGTGACCCTGATGACACACATAAACATCCAGCTGGCCTCAACAACTCTCTAAAAGAACACAAATGACCAATTGTCTGCAAGGAATATAAATCCTTCCATTCCCCACCATCCAGTCAGAGCTGAAGAAGCTTCTTGGATGAGAAGCAAAATGTCTTCAAAAGAAAAAACAAAGTCCGCGTGCCTCCTGAAAAAGCACCTTTGGGACAACCATGATCTGGATGACTAAGAATCTCTACATGCTCTTTTTTTTGTAGTTATTAGTATACCAGAATTATAATAGGCACAAGAAGAAGCAACAGTTTTAATGCAGCAGTACATAAATACAGTACTGTAGTAACCAACAAATAAGCTGGTTACAAATAATTGGAGATACTAGTCTGGAAACCATTAATTTGGGAAAGATGATCTAGACTGATAATAACCTTGATACGTGGAAGATGATGGAAGAAATGCTCATTTTTTCTACTTTGTACCTTAACTGGTGTATCTGTCAGTTGGAAAAGAGAAGTGCTAATATTCAGGTTTCCCTTCTGCAAGGCTAACTAGCAGCTGCATCAGGCAATTTTACCCAGGCAGTAAACATTAACAGGGATGTGAGAAGAACAGACAGTAAAATAGATTCCTCATCACTTTTTATTGGGAAAGATGTGTCAGTTAAATATTGAGTCCTGCAAACTGAACTGGGGGAAAGGAGAAAAATGCACCAGAAGTGGGCATTTATACTACAATCATCTTTTGAGACACTCCTATAGAGACACAGTTTTATTTTAAAAAACTGTCGGGACAGTGCATGAAATATGAAATATTGGTAATGACATATCACCAATATGTTAATGACACACATCTATATATCTCTGTCTTGGGTGAAATAAATGTTGAAATGTATGAAGGCTACAGGGGTTTGGATGAGGAACAATAGACTTCAACTGAACCCTGACAAGACACAGTGGCTGTGGATGCCCCCCCCCCATATCCAGGAGTTTATTATCTTTGGTCTTGAATGGGGTTGCACTGCTCCAGACAGACCCAAGTGTGTAACTTGAGGGTCCTCTTGGATTCATGGGTCCTGCTCAAAGAACAAGTGGTGGCTGTGGGCAGGGCACCCTTTGCCCAATTCCATGTTGTGTGTCCAAATAAAACCCTTGCCTGGAGTGGGAATCTATATCTGGTCATTCATGCCCTGGATATCTCCTGATTGGACTATTGCAACACTTCCGGAAGCTTCAGCTGGTTCAGAATCGGCTGCATGGTCATACTGGGTGCCCTTTCTGGCTGGTGAGGCATGGAAGGTATGCGTCAGTCAAAGAATTTCGACAGGTGTGGTCTAGGAAGAGACCCTTCTCTGCCACTGCCCTTGCTTTGTGGAATATCTTGCTCCCAGAGGTGAGAAAAGCCCCAGTGGGAATACAGAGGACTATGCAACCATGGGGCTGGCTAGTCCCTTGAGAGTCCCCCTTCCTGTAATAATCTTAACACCATATGGCCATTTTAGTATTCCGCCCCCTTTTTTATGTTTAATTAACATCGTTCTTTTTAATTTTTAATTTTTTTAATCCTAATTTAATTTTTAATTTCTAATGTTAATTTTACCCTCCTTGAGAGTGATGGGTCATTTAGAAATATGAAATATAAATAAATAATAAATAGTCTGTTTATGGAAACAAAAGCAGAATATTTGTAATTTGTTCTGTTTTTCTGGTGGCTAGAAGTTTTCTTCTAGCTAACTCAGTTACACATATAGTACACATTGTGTCTGTGTGTAACAGTTGTGTAATACAGTATTAAATTACTAGAATGGGCCACTTGATAAAAATCTGCTCTTTTTGCTATATCAGACCATTCTCTTTCTGATCGTTTCCTCTATCCAAGGAAGCTTCGTGCTAAGGGAAAAAAATACATAGTATTAGAATAAAGAAATTGGAAATTATGTTACAGCTCAATGGTGCATAAAGCACCTTTTGGAGGTGAGGGTTGTTTTTTTAAAACAAACAACACAAGCAATGCTGATCTCTGGTTTTTAGTTTAATAACATTTTGAGTTTAGAACTCTTGAATTATTTCTGACTAATTTTCTGGGAGTACGTGCGGTACAGTCATTGTTCTCAAATTCTAACCTTGGAAGGGTTGTATCCTGCAGAGATAAGAACATGTGCCTCTACATATACTGCTGTATTACAACTCTCAGGATATTTTGTCATTGGCCATTTGGCAAAAGTTACTGGAAATGGAAAGTTTAAAACCAGTAGTAGACTTATCAGACCATAAAATAAATGATGATTTATAAAATATCACAGGGGTGGAAAATCTGCACGTTCATCTTGTATCAAGAAAGATTAATGTCAAACCTCTTAGCAGCTACTATCAACTAGTTTGCTGCCTGCTTTCCTGTTACAGAAGAACTTACATATGTCCCAGCCTCATGTTACATTAAATCCATCCCAAACTACAGATAACCCAAATAGTTTTAATGTGCAGTGAAAAGCCTGCTAATTTTCAAATCATGCTAATCCTAGGACCATGCACATAACCATCTCATACTCTTCCATGTAACATGCCTTAGTCTCAAATTCCAGTTTCACAAATCCAAAATGTCAGTCATTTCAGGCATGGACAATAAGCAAAGTGCCAGATACCTGACTAGTGGGTGCAGTAGCATAACAGTACATGTATGCCACATTAATTCCCAATGCTTAACTCAAGGATACAGGTTAATGGTTAAGGGAAGCTACTCCTTATTTTGTCTTTCATCTTTTAAACATGGTACTGACTTCCCTTATATAATTATTACAGTACAAAAATCATTGGGAATGCTGCAGGTTAAGCAGGTTTGGCATATCCATACAATGTTTCCTCCAAGAAAGAAAAAAAAGATTTTGGCTGATTTAGCTTCAGTTTTCCTGTTGGTCTAGAAATCAGCTAAGTGATCTGGTTTACACATAACTGTAATGTAATTGGTTTAAACAGTACAGTTTTAAATCATGGTTTATAGTTTTATTATGCAAACCCAACAATTGAGGAGTGTATTGAATCATAACTGAAGGCACCCTTACTTAGCATATTGGACCAATCTGGTCAGACAATGAAGGCAAATCATTGGAATAGTTCACTTAAGGGATATATTTGGTTTCAGCTCAGTGCATTATTTGAACTTGGTCAATACACAAATGTAATTTAAGCAAGCAAACTTACTTAAATATGTTAATCTAGTCATACAATCTCAATTTAATCTGCTCAACATTATAATTATTGCAAAGCTGCTTTAAAAAATTGCAGGATGGTTACCAAACAAAAGATAAGTAAGCAGCTTACAGATGTTGTCTTGTTTACCAGCCTTAGTTTTACCAATCACAGCCAAGAGTGGTATGGACATATTTATGCATTTCAAATTACAAGTTGATGAACCAAGATTTTTCTCTAAATGTCAAGAGCTTACAGTCCTTCAGCTTAAATTTGCTCCTGCTTTCTTGGTTTCTCGATCCTTCCCCGCCCAAATATAATATATAATTATATGATATAGTATAATATAATTAAAAAGGGAAAACTAATTAAGTATAATTCAGGAATATAATTAAGAAGGGGGAAATAATTTTGTTGTCAAACAGGTATTTTTAATCATGTGCTAGCCTATCAGTTATAAGTAGCCTGCAGGTGGATGGGTGATAGGATCAGCACCCCATCTTCAACGTTGCTTCAAATTCGCTTTCTCCCCAAAACTGAGCAGGGACGATCTTCGTACTCCGCATGTATTTGTCTCTGGTGAAAAGAGGGGCAGGGACTGAGATTGCAAACGGCGGGATCACAGTTTGATGCACTGCCAGGCGTAGTTGTAACAAGAATAACTCAACGACGCCTACAGAGAAGTAGAACCAGTCGGGCCTTTCCCAGTCGCTGTCCTCGGAGATTACCCGGAGCTTCATCGACGCCGCAGCTCCGTCGCAGGTGAGTCACGGGAGGCTCGGGCAGCACGGAACAAAGGCGGTGCCCCCTCCCCGCGCTTCCTTCTAGGCCATCTGTGACGTGGGCGGGGGAAAGAGCAGGCCTTCCTACTTTCCGGGATCCCGGGAAGGAAGGGGCTTCAAGGCTTTCTTTTCACATACAGATTCAGCCTGGAGATTGGTGGGTGATAGGATCGGCGTCCCATCCTCAGTGTTACTTCCAGTTCACTTTCTCCCCAAAATTGAGCAGGGACGATCTTCGTACTCCACATGTCTTTGTCGCTAGTGAAAAGAGGGACAGGGATTTATGTGGCTTCCCACTCGCGGAGAATGAAAACTGCAGTTTAATAAAGGCAGCATTTTGCTTTCTCTCTCTCTCTCTCTCTCTTTCTCCCCCCCCCCCCCGCAGCCCTTCGGAGAAGTGCTTGTTTTGCAGCGTGAAGACATTTTTATCGGTCTCTCGTTGCCTGTGCAGTTGGCAAGCATCAACACGAGCATCCACCGCAGTGCAGAGAAATAGTTGAATTTAGAACACTTCCTAATTCCCCGCAGGGGCCTAAAGGATAGACTTAGTCCAGTGTTCATATTTGTTTGCAATGTTTGGGTTCCACGTTCTTGCTGCTTCCGGAGCGGATTGTCTGGCTACCATCGCCGGGCAAGAAAAGTCCCGTGTTTTAAATACTTCTTTGCTACGACTGATCGCTCAGATTTCAGTGCCATATGGTAGCCCGAACCGATGTATCTAATTTTTAGTAGCCATGGAAAACAATCCTGGTTTTTATTAGAGCTTTAAGGGTGCGGACTTCAACTCCCAGAATTCCCCATGCTGGGTGTTCACAAAGTTCCCAAGGTTGAGAAACACTGGTTGGGTTAGTTGGTCCCTTTAAGACACTACATGTGTACTTCAATGTACTCAGAATAATATTTTGCCTTTTGAAACTGATCTCGGCAAAATCCTTGTGGCTCAGTGTTTTTTTGCCAATATAGCCTTTTCCACATACGTTTGACCCAGTAAAGTTTTTATCCGTAATTTTTCTATGCCAAAGCATGTTGAGTTTATGGAAATCACATAGCTAGTAGTGTTACATGTCAGCAGTAGATGTGGCCATTTTTTCAAGTGCAATGTCTGCTGCCTCTTTCAAGTTATTTTTCATGCGTTTGCACAGAACATTTCCACTGAACTGAAAGCAATGCTTTCTTTTTTTCTCTCTTCTCCTTAGCAGGGAAGCATTTTAAAAAGAATGCTGACTGAAGATCTTTTGAAGTTTGACCTACGTGTTAGTACTTGCAGGGGCACACACACAAAAATACCGTATTCAGCAGGAATTTGGCAATGTTTAACTGTGAAGATAATAGCTGCAATTAACTATTAACAATACTAGCGGCTTTAAGTTTGGGGCGATTTGGGAGGCCAGGGAAAAAGCAGAGGCAGCTGATTGGGTCTAGAACGTCTATATTTAGCTGCTATTGAAGTCTGTAAGGATATCCAGTTTTGGCCAATTTAAAGTAACATTTGCGTTTATTCCTTGATTGCTTTTGGAAAACAAGACACAATGTCATCTGTCAAAGTTGAATGCGTTGTGCCAGTGAACTGCAAGATTGGAGAATCCCCTGTATGGGAGGAAAAGGAAAATTCCCTTCTTTTTGTAGATATAACTGACCAAAAGGTCTATCGGTGGAATTCTCTCACTAAAGAAGTACAAAGTATTTCGGTGGGTAAGTAAAACAGCTTCATTTTAATAAGCCAACTGTTTACCTTTGTTCTTGAATATTTAATGTTCTAAAGGTTAAGTGATAGAAAGAAACATGTTAATAGTTGAATACCACTAAAAACCAGCATGGTTTTCTGAATGGAGGATTAGGTTGGCTATTATGAAATACTACATGATAACTTTCAAAGGAAAGTTATCAAAATGGTTAGGTATAGTTATTATTTTTTACTACTACCATTTGTTCTCTCCTTAATCCTTCCTAATCCCTTTAATGTGTTTTTCAGATACCCCAGTGAGCACCGTATCACTTTGTAAATCTAGTGGCTACATTATTACACAGGGAACCCAGTTTGCAGCTCTCGACTGGAAAAAAAAATCTATTACCACAATTACTGATGTGGAGAAGGATAAACCCAACAACCGATTCAATGATGGGAAAGTGGATCCTGCAGGAAGACTAGTTGCAGGTAACTAGGTCTTAATTCAATCTATAAAAAAATGTTCATTTTTTTCTCTCAAGAAATTGTATCCTTCGTAAGATGGTAGTTTCTAATTCCATGCAGTAGAACCTCGCTCTCTGCTGCTCCTTCCATAGGGGGGGCTGACTTGCTGAGGAGAAAATGAGGTCCTACATTTACATTTCCATACCATTAATCACATGGGTTATTTGTGGGATGGAATGGGCAAATGATGAAGAATGTATGGCAATGTCTAAGTCAAATGTTGTGGCTTATGTACGTGCATCAGACTGTAAGACTCAGTCATATAATGGTAGCATTTTAGGATAATGTCATTGTGGGACATCCTTTTGATGTCACTGTGGTTTGCTGCAAATTTCATTGACCATCACACTGATGTTCAGGAGTTGTATCAACCCTGCCCCTATTATAGTTACTTGCTGTGGTGTGTGCATGTGATCCTATCTGCCTACCCAGTTCCAAGTGCTGGATATATGTACATTTTTCTTTTGTCCATAAAAAAAATATTTTTAACTGGGATAGCTTGATTTTGAAATCAATTGTTTTAATTTTAAAATCTTCTCAGTACTTTTTTTTACTCAAGTCTACTCAAGGACTATTTCCATCGCCATAAAAAATTTCAGCAAACAATATTTTTAAGGCATTAAATTGTTAATTTACAAGGTCCTTGTAATTGTTTCACATGTAATCTACCTCTGCAAAACAAACCCATCTTCCATTCTCCCCACCTCATCCTGGTTTAAATCCTGTAGTTTATCCAATCCCTGCATATGATTAAGTGAGCTACCATTCATGAGAGCTTAGTTCTTTTAATAAAATGTGTCACAGTCTGAAAAAGTGCTACAAGACTCCTCTGGATTTGTGGAGTTTAAAATATGTCTTCCAATTTGATTATGATTACAGTTTAATAGCACCATTCCTTGCCTAACAATTGAATTTTATATATAGGAAAATTAAAAGATAGGCTCAGTTTTCATATTTATGCTCTACAAGGATAACATCATATACATACAGTTAGCCCTCAACCTATGACTAAAATTGTCCCAGAGTTTCTGTTGCTAAGTGAAATGGTTAAAAGAATTTTGCTCCATTTTGCAACATTTCTTGCCACCGTTATTAAGTGAATCACTACTGTCGTTAAGTTAGTAACATGGCTGTTCAGTGAATCTGGCTTCCCCATTGATTTTGCTTGTCAGACGGTCGTAAAAGATGACCACATGAACCCGGGACACTGCAGCCGTCATAAATACGAATCAGTTGCCAAGCATCTGACTTTTGATCACATGACCAGGGGGATCTTGCAATGGCTATAAGTGTGAAAAATGGTCATGCGTCATTTTTTCCCGTGCCCTTGTAATGTCAAATGGTCACTAAATGAAATGCTGTAATAGAAGACTACTTGTATTTGTATTATGGACAGGTCACTGAGAAGAAAAGAAGCTGATTGGTCCCAATTAATCATGAGGTGAAGCTGAAGCATCTTATCTATCCCCTCTTTTAGTCAGCTAGAACAGCTGCCAGAGTTTCAGGAGAGGAAGATCTAAGTCAAAGAAAGAGGCTGTGCTCTTCCCTCCTTTCTGGTTTTGAAATCCTGCAGTTTGGGTCCACACAGAACAAAACATCCTATATAACCATCCTAACAGCTGAAGGGCTTTTGGAATTTGTTTATGGTCACTTGCCTTGCTTCTGCTTTTGAAGATGTAGGCAAAGAAGCTGTGGAGGAAGAGATGTAGCTACTAAGCAGCTTCCATGAACCTTGAAAGAACATCTCAGCATTTCAAGTTCAGAGACTTTATTGTCATTGTACATCATGTATACAATGAAATTGGTTTAGCCTTTACTGGTGCACTCCATACATTTTGTGGGCATGAACACATGTGATTTGTCCACTCCCCTTACTTTTCCATTCTGTCTTAGGAAAGGTGACATCTAGCTCCATCTTTTCTCCTCCTGCTGTTTCTGTGGTGCTCTGTTATCTTTCCCTGCTAACTCTCTGGTTCTCATAGGTACAATGTCTCAGGAGATTCGTCCTGCGATGGTTGAGCGGCACCAGGGCTCACTCTACACTCTCTTTCCTAACCATTCGGTGGTGAAACATTTTGACAAGGTGGACATCTCCAATGGTTTGGATTGGTCTCTGGATCACAGAACCTTCTTCTACATCGACAGTCTTTCCTATCATGTTGATGCCTTTGATTATGACCTACAAACCGGGAAGCTTTGTATGTCTACTTTCCATGTTTTGAAATGCGTAACAAAGCTGTTTTTTGAACACCATTTAAAAATTGTTGCTTTCTCTCTCTCCCACTCTGGTGTAGGGGTTAGGGGACCAGGCTAGAAACTGGAAGACTATGAGTTATAGTCTTAGGCACACACATTCTACTGTAATAGAATGCCTAGAGTTACGTCATTTTATGTAAACATCTAATTGATTTTACATGTTTTCTTACAACTGTTTAAAGCACAGCTTTAACTTTTACTGGGCATGTTAGAAATGACTGTAGTTTCAGCAACACAGTTTTCTGTTCTCACAAGAATAGGGGATGAGATATAATCTATGTGTATTAACACACCACACCACAACATACAAAACACATTAACATAAAGCACAACATAACACACATCTGTTTGCAACTCCTTAACCCCAGAAGTGTGACCCAGAAGGTTTCCTCAGCTGTGGTCATCTGGTTGTTCATGCACACAATGGCTTCACTTCACCGGTAGCCACAGTAGAGTGTCACTGCAGGCATACACATGCACACAGTTGGAGAAGCCTTTGAAACAGCTATTCCGAGCCTTCCAGAAGAAATCTTGTTTTAATATTTTGAGGCGGGATGTTTCACTATGCATGTTGTGATAGGCCTCTTTAAGATGCTTGGTGCAGCCCTTACAAAACATGCACTCTTTAATAAAGAAAACAGTAAGTACTAATATCACTGCTCTATTTTCTTCCCTTTTAGAGCTGACAGTGTCATGTCTGCTCTATCTCTTCTCCCTTTTTGGCAGACCCAAAATCTCTTTTGCCATCTTGTAATTGCTTACTATAATAACATTGTTTTATTCTGTAGTATAAAAGAAAAACTACAGTTAATCAAAATAAATGTATAAATTATTCTGGAAAAAAAATCAAACAATGAAGAAAAAAACCCCATCCTCTTTTAGGGGGATGGGTTGGGGTGCTACTGGGTGAGCCAGGTATCGTGGCTGTAAGCCACCCAGGTTCACTTTATAGGGGAGATGGGCGGCATCAGAATTAAATAAACAGATAAATAACATAGCTACAAGGAGAAAACATTCAGCTAGGTCTCCCCATCTCAGGAAAATAGCCCTGCACAGATCAATGGATCCACTTTTGTAGATGCAGCACATCCATGCTAAATTGAACTTGATATCCAAAAACATGTTTCTTATCCATATTTGTTTTTCCATTTATGTAGTTTAGTTAGTCTTACCCATTTAAGATAAATATACATGCTGGAAGATAATGTCGGTAATTTGGAGAAGTCGACCTCTAGCCATCCTTTTGCTACAATATTATATTACAAATAAAAGCCTGGTTCTCCAAGACTCCCAGTTACAGTTTAGAATATTCTCCAGCATGAAGCCAGGGATTCCTTCCAAGATAAATAAGTTTATGATGTTTCCCTTTGCATTTTTTCTTGTCAAAATATTACTTGGCAAATATGTGGCTTAGCTTGTAATATCTTTCAATGTCTTTCTTCAGGCAACCGCAGGAGCATTTACAAATTGGAAAAGGAAGAGTCCATTCCTGATGGGATGTGTATTGATACAGAGGGGAAGCTTTGGGTGGCCTGTTATGGTGGAGGACGGGTAATCTGTATAGATCCTGAAACAGGTTAGCAATTGTGAGGAGTGGGCTGGGGAATCACTGATAGTCCACATCACTTTCCTGAGATCAAGCTGCTTAATGTAAGGGTTCTGGAGCAAGCACAATATTTGTGTTTTATTAGTTGCAGAACATTCCTTTGCTCATGTAGAGATGTTTATACCTTATAATGTATAATGTATAAAAAGGCCTTATCTCATCTGAAATACAAAGCAGCCCATGCTTTAGTTTACTTATTAATGTAAATGGAAAACCTTCAGTGATTGGTGAAACCTCTGTGATAATGTCATCCCACAAATGCCATGATCTGGAGCTTCCTGCATGTGATCCAGAAGGTAGATTTAGGTGCAAAAAGCCCTGGGTTCAATCCCTGACATCTCCAGGTAAAAGGATCAAAACATTTGAAAGCCCTCTCTGTGCCCAGTGAGATTCTGTAGACTTTGCCAGATAGGTAAAGAACTTTGTCTGCAGATCTATGAAACTGCTGTGGCTAACTCACCATGGCCAACTCACTGCGGACAACTAGCTACAGCCAACTCACTGTGGAACAACTCGCTGCGGGACAAGAGTTACACTAATATCAAAGAAATGGTAGAATAGAATCATTAAAGGAAGGATGCAAAAGAAAGGACAGGATAAAATGTGAATGACAAAAATTATTTTTTTATTTTATTTTAAATAATTAAATTAAATTGTTAAATTGTCCCTTGGTGAGTTGCCCCATGACGAGTTGGCCATGTTGAGTTGGCTGTGGCGAGTTGGCCATGACGAGTTGGCCACAGCAAGTTGCCTGTGGCAAGTTATCCCATTCCATCGTCTGGCATACAGCATACAATATTCCTACCTTACATAGTGAAAGGACAATCGGACAACTGGTTCAAAAGGCCTGTTTCTTACAAATAGATCACATTCATGCACAATCCATCCAATCAGTATTTTGCCTTTGAAAAATTGCAAAGACTATGAAGGTCTTTTTTCCAGCATTAGGTCCTACCTTTTATTTCTTTAGGATGGAGTATGCAACCTGCAGATTTGCACGTAGACTCCAGCACGGCATTTGCAGCCCTTACTCTCTCATTTTTGGTGGTTGGGTGCTTACTTTTTTCCTAATTTAAGGAAGGAAATGTACTGGTTCCACTCTGCTAGCCTGCTGCCCTTTGTTAAGGAAACGACCTGATTTATTTTAACAGGAAAAAGAATTCAGACAGTAAAGCTGCCTATAGACAATACAACTTCGTGTTCTTTTGGTGGATATGATTATTCAGAACTGTATGTCACTTCAGCGACTGCTGGACTGGATGAGTCATCTCTCATACGACAACCCCAGGCTGGGGGTGTTTTCAAGGTAATCAGAGAGCCGCAGTGCATCTGAAATCATGATGTGCACAATACAATGGTTGGGGGACCTCATTTGATTAATTTAACCAAGGGGCATCTGGGGGGTCAATAAAGTCAAGATGGAAACTATTCTAATAATTTTTACTCCCCCCCCTCCCCAGCATTTTTGATTTAATGTGATGTCCTTGGTGCTCTCTGAGTTTGGCTGTTTTCTTGCAGACATTTCATTACGCAATTAGGTTTCATCAGTACACTGATGCAGAGGGCAGAAGGGGGAGCACTGATAATGTTACTAGTTGGGTACTGAAACGTCTACAAGAAAACAACCAAGCTCAGAGTCAAAGACCTAGAAATAAGGATAATTTTTGCTGACAGTGAGAACAATCAACCAATGGAACAGAAGTTGTGGGAGCTTCAGCACTGGAAGCTTTCAAGAAGAGACAGGACAGCAACTTGTCAGAAATGGTATAGGGTCTCCTGCCTGAGCAAGGGGATGGACTAGATGACCTACAAGGTCCCTTCCAAATCTGTTCAACCCTGATTTACAATAATCTCTTCTATTGATCTCTTTTAACTGTTTTTATTTATTTATTTATTTATTTTTACATTTATATACCGCCCCATTCCGAAGACTCGGGGCGGTTTACAGCTT